>BQNB010001896.1:62811-131852 GCA_026074375.1 Tanacetum coccineum | reverse complement strand
ATCAGAACGGGTATAATGCAGTACAGAATATCGGGAATCAGGTTGTTCAGAATGCAGTTCAGAATCTGGGTGTTCAGAATGTTGAAAATCATAATGGGCTAATTGTTATTCCGAGGATTGCTAATCAGAATCCGAATGGGAATGGTAATGTTATAGTAGCACGGGCTAAGGGTAATGAGATTTGGAATAATGGTAATCAGATAAGGTGTTACAACTGCAGAGGATTGGGTCATCTTGCTAGGAACTGCACAGTCAGACCAAGGAGAAGGGATGCTGCTTACCTTCAGACTCAGTTGTTGATTGCTCAAAAGGAAGAAGCAGGAATCCAACTCCAAGCGGAAGAGTTTGATTTGATGGCTGCTGCAGCAGATCTTGATGAAATTGAGGAAGTCAATGCAAACTGCATTTTGATGGCCAATTTGCAGCAAGCATCGACATCGGGTACTCAGACTGACAAAGCTCCCGTCTATGATTACTTGCAAAAGAAGCTAATGAATCTCTTGCTAAGCACAAGACATTGGAATTGGAAATTGAGCGTCTCTTGAGAGCAGTTGTCAGTCAAGACATTATCTCCAAACTAAGCTTGACCGTACGAAAGAACGACTTGAAAATTGTATCATTAAAAAGGAGAATGAATATGCTAAACTTTGGAATGATTGGTACAAAAAGTGTGAAGAATGCAAATATGACAAAATTTCGTACGATAAAGCTTACATTATATAATAATTTGGCTACTAAAGTTGAGAAAGTCAACACAGTCAATCGCAAGTTGAGAGAAACTAATGCTGATTTGACCACTGAGCTTGCTAGATATAAAAATCAAGAAAAGTGTTTTGAAATTAGTCAAGAAAAATATGACAAAACTTGAAAGGTGTTATCAAAAGTCTGTTTATCAAGAGCAATTTGTTACTAAAAAGATAAATGAACTTCACTTAAGTTCCAGTAAACAAATAACGACTTTGAATGGGGAAATTTCAAATTTAAATAACTAGTTTTTGAAGGAAAAGTCAACTGTTTCTTCTCTTCTTGAAGAAAAGAAAAAGTTAAAGTCTGATTTCAAAACACGCCAAGACGAGCTTCTTGATAAACAAATTCAACTTGAGAATAAGATAAATGAATTAGATAATATTTTGGTCAAAATAGGTCAATCAATTCAAACGATGCACATGCTTTTACCTAATCCATACTCGTTTTACCATACTAAACAGAAAATGGCTTTGGGTTATCAAAATCTTTTTATCTCAAGCAAGCTCAGCAGAAACAACAGAGTTTGTATAATGGGAAAGTTCTATTAGAAAAGCATGATCCTCCTGCTGTGTATGATTCGAAGGAGACACTGCAACTTGCTCAAGAGAGTCGCTTAAAAATGAAACAATTTAACAAAGAAATAAAACCGGCAAATTATGCAAAGATTAATCATCTTTCGGGGGTTTTTGTGTCTCAAACGGCCAAGTCACGTGAAGAGTTATATTTTTCAAATACTTTCAAAACGGCCAATGTTTCTAAACCAATTTCAATACCAAATGAAGAGTTTTCGGATGATACTACACCAAGTGTTGCACGAAAATTTCTAAATGAGGTAAAAAGCACCATTGTAACTCTTTAACGTGTTGTCAAACAAAAAATAACTTTAGATATACACAATTGGTCATCTTCTGTTCACTAAGAGATTCACAAAATTGTAAAGGATAAAATTTTCCCTATCGTTAACCAAATTGATGCTAGATTGCAAAATTTCGAAATATAATTTTTGAAAGAAGCAGCTAAATTTGTTCGAGACTTTAAATCTCTTGCAAAAGAAGCTGATGAATCTCTTGCCAAACACAAGGCTTTAGATTTAGAAACCGACGGTCTCTTGAGAGAAGTTGTTCACAGGATATAGTCAATTGTGCAAAGTAATTCCCTGTCCTAGATACATCCAAATCCCAAACTGAGCTTGAACACAAAGAGAACAATTGAAAATTGTATCATTAAAAAGAAGAATTGAATTTGCTAAAATTTGGGAATGGGATATGGTACAAAAAGTGTGGAAGAAATGAAAATAATATAACATTATTGTTGCTTTAGAATTATCTAAAGGAACAAACCATTTACAAGCTAAAGGTTAAGATCTATTCAGAAATCGATCCAACACTTTCCGTTTCCAAATGTTTACCCAAATTCCAAAAAATATGAGTATGCCGGTGATGTTGTAGACTTTAGAACTTGGCTTGGTATATTTATTCGATACCACAATAATGAGTATTATGGATTTAATTGGAGTAACTTGTTTAAATTGGTAAATCTTAGGATTACAACCAAATCACCTATACATGTTGTTTATTAACTAACTACACCGGTTAGTTAACATCCCGTTAAACCCTTCCATTCTCAACTTTAGAGTGATGATCCACTAGAACAACCAGTAGAGCCAATCCTTTAGGAATTTACACCAACTATTTGTTTTGTTACACCTTAACCTACCCTGTTAGATTAAAGTTTAATTTATGGTTGCTAGTTGCTTAAAGTGTAAAATTTGTATTTCCCGAGTCTTGTGTCATTTTCTATCTTTGGTGCGGTTGAAAATTTGCACATTGCAAATGAGAATGTATATTAGTAGTCAAAGGTCATGTGATTTTACTACCGTCACAATTTTGGTGAAACCGAAGAACAAAGAAATTACCGAAGGAATTATCCGGAATTATTATGATGGTGAAGATGGTGAAACTACACCGAGATTTGAATTTAAAAAAAAGAGAAAGAAAGTTTGAAGATAATCGTTTCGCAAAAAGCATTACCGAAGGAATTATACAAAGGATAGATTATTCGTTGATACGTCTAAAAATCAACGATGTAGAGTATTGTACAAAGTGGAAGATATCGCCACTTGCCTTGTAGAGTATGTAAAGGTTTGGGAAGAATGGGAAGTTGATCGTTATGGGAACGCCAACTTAGGTTGTTGTTTTTAATCTATGATCAAGACGTTGTAAATAGTTGTGTCTTAATCATGATAACGGTCGGGAAAAAAATGTCTAGCAACTTGTATATTAAGTCTTAATCTATTTGTTTCTTGATTTTTATTTAACAACAATTTACTTCCCTTTCACCTAATGATTGTTGTTCCCAAACTTGGATCTAATGCCTTTGCTTGTAAGGTTATTGTCACCTTGGATATATCCAAACTAACAATGAGATAAACTTTGTTAAGATGTTTCACAAAAGGTTATGCGGAATCTAACCTTTAATGATCAAGAAGAATAACAATGAAATGAATGGAACAGTGAGTTACACAAAAAGCTTTAATATTATTGATGTAATAATACGAGTACTCAACCAGTACTAGGGTTTACACAACCTTAAAGCTATGAGAGAATGTATTTCAGATTGATGATGTGTGTATATGTATTTCTACTCTAACCTAAGGACTCCTTTTATAGCACAAGGAGCCCTGTACAAGATAAGACCTAAACCGTATCTCCTAAATAAAAGAGATATACACAAGATACATTCCAAATATAACAATAACGCGTATTTGACTCAGAGTAATCCTTATCCTTAAGACAGCAGTGGAAAAACTTCAGCAGTGGAAACCTTTCTCTAGCAGTGCGAATACATAACACTAGCAGTGGGAATGAACATGACTAACAGTGGAAATGCCTTAGAGCATTTTATTCCTAACAATCCTCCCCTAAACTTGATACTCCATCTTCAAATCAAGTTTCTAGAATAAAATGCTAACCTGGAGAGGATGCTTCCAAACATCTCATCATCTTGGACTGTTTGCAATACTATATATCTTCATTAGGAGTTCATTAGCCATTTCTGAGTATTGATCTACTTGCAGCTTGGTACACAGCATCACAGTTGTGAGTCCTTTTGTCAAAGGATAGTCTTTCTCCACTAGCATGAAAATCTCATGTCCCCTTCCAGTAGATACATGATGAACACCACATGTATCATACAGCTTCCATTCTAAGGGATCATGCATGTACTTTTGAAGTGCCCATAGTTGGTATCTAGGATCTAGTTCATAAAGCCTTTTTAGCTCAACTTAAAGCATCTTCTCTTTGTCCTCTGTAGGGTCTGTAGTACTGAAAGTCTTTTTGACCAGGCTCCAAAGCTTATCCAAATCCTCTCTATCAAATTTCCTTAGCATCTCTTCAAATAGTTGGTAAACTTCTGTATGATCCCCAACTCTAACAATCTTCTAAAACGTTATTTATCCTTCACCATAGACTTCCCAATCTATAATAGGACGTTTTACCTGTAGAGCTTCAATGTAAACTTTCTCTGTAGGTACTATCTCCATCATCTTCTTAAGCTTTTCCTCAGATATCTCTTTAGGTTCTTTAGTTTGTTGCTCTTGAGAGATTTCTGAACCTGAGGCTTTAGCTGTCTTTAATTTCTTTGAGCTTTTCTGAGCCAACTGAATTCCTGATCTCTTAAGTCTTTCACTTTATAGTTTGGAATCCATAGGTATAAACTCTTGAATCTTTCCCAAACTGGAAATAATTTTTCTTTAATCTAATCAAAAGTTATTCCTTTGAAGTCTTTGGCATTCTAACCAGCACTGCTTCTTAATATTGATGTGTAGAATTTTCTTCTCTCAGACTTGGTAGTTAGCTTGCTTTGCTGAGATTGGTACTTCTTGATTTGAGCAAGATCCCTTTGATACTTGAGCAATTCATTAATCAATTCAACCTTCTCATTATGTGATAATTCAGCTTCAGCTTGTTCATACTCACTCAAGTGCTTTGCAACCATCTCATTGCTCCTATCAAGTTCTGCAATCATCATATCAAGTTCCTGTTGAGCATGAATCCTGACTATCTCAGAGTCTCTCTCAGCTTGTTCTCTTATTCTTTGATCTTCTAGAGCAAACTCTTCTTCTAATTCTTTAGCTAGCTGAGCACTCATTTGATCTAGAACCTTTTCTTTACTAGGCTTTTCAGGTTCTGTCATGATCCCTTTTCCCTTGTCCTTCTTGCTAATAGATGGTATGTTGACAGATATAGGAGATGATGGTTCAATGACAATTCCTCTTGAAGATCTCGTCACTCTTGGTGTTGCCACACTGGCAGTGGTAAAAACAGCAGCAGTGGGAAAACTTCCACTAGCAGTGGCAACAGCAGGGGAAACACCTGTACTAGCAGTGGTAAAAACTGACTTTGAACCTCCACTGGCTAGAATATTTGCAGCTTCCAAAGTGCTTAAGACATTGGCCATTTCACCTGTACTTTCACTCCCTTTGTCAGTACTTTTCTCAACCAAATCCTCCCCTTGATCCATCCCCCCCGTGTTTGGAGCATCCTCCTGAGCAAAGCCTTCTCTCATCTTCTCATTATCCTCAAGAGTCTTGATTCTGGTCTTCAATTGAGTGATTTCCAGATCTTGACTCTGAATCTTTGCTTCCATGAGTGAGTGTTGCCTTTGCAGGCTGGTACAAATATCCATCAATTTCGTTAGTTGTTGTTGCATACTGCCCTCACCACCACCAAGAGAAGTAACCCTTGGTGATGCTTCATGGGGCATGGCAGAGGTCTTAGCAATGTTTTCCCTGTCCTGCCCTGCATCTAAGCTAGTGGCAGTAGGGAAAGCCTCCCCATGTCTGTCATCTCCTGATGGAGATGCAGTCTCATCTGCTCCAGGTGAAGGGACTTTAGACTGAGAAATCCGTATAGTCCCTTTGGTTAATCTCCTATGTATGGGAATGTCAGAAGGAGATGGTGATGGTATAGTTGTTTCTGGTTGTTGAGGTTCTGGAGAAGTAGTTTGATCATGTTGAGGAGTAGGTTCATCTTGAGCTGAGGGTGTGTGATGGGGCTCAGTTAGGTTTTCTGAGCCTTCACCCTGTGTAACTATTATAGAATGAAACAAAGGGACAGTCCGACCAAAAAAACTTAGACTGTTGACTCTCAAGGTAGAAAACACTTTTGGTGTGTGAAAGGGGTACTCAGAACTTGGCAGACTTTTTGATAACCACCAAATTGACTCATTTTCAAACATTGTTCAATAAACCTAGGGTACATTAGAAATACCCTTACTTTTTATATTTCTCACCATACCATCAAAAATCATTTTAGAGAAATTATAGACTCTGCTGGTTGCCAAACAAACAATAACAGTGGCAATATTACTACTAAACTCATTAAAGCTTGTACTCTTTGGACTTAGACACTACATAATGGTATGAATGAGAAACTTCCATTGATGTGAAAATTGGCCTTTTTGAAAAGAGAATCTTTGGTTTGGTAAAATATTATAGCCCATCAGTGAAAGGTTTTCAAAAAGATCAATGTCAGGCAAAGTACTAATACCTTCAACATCATTAAGTTGAGAGGCCACCTAAGCGATGATTCAGAGAGTAACTTTGCCTACCATTAATCCGTAAGCAATAATCTTTGTTGCTTCATCCACTGTTTCAACCCTAGCAGTGGACCAAAACTGTTGGATGTGTGCAACATAGACAGTGGGACGAACCATCAAAGCATACCTGATGTGGGAGGCTTCAAGGAAGTCCACTATTTGATGGAAGTCAGTATTGTGCTCTGTTTTCTCCAAAACCATGTTGTGATAATCGCAAAAAGCAAGCTTTCCCATTGAGAGTTTGATGGTTTAGGGTTCTGGGTAAAGGACGATTAGGTGAGTTGGTACTGTGGATGACTTGGTACTGTGGATGACTGCAATTTAGATATTATTGACTCTAAGAGGTATAAGTTTGCGTCGAATCAAGATAATTGAACTTTTAGGAATAAAAGAAAATCTCGAAAGATAAATAAGAATATTCTGAAACAACATATATAAACTTATAGCAAGAAAGGGGACAAAATATCTCCAACGTTATATAAATCAGTGTAAGAAACTTTTAGTCAAACAATACCAATGGCTATATTGTCAACAGGAAAAATTGGTCTAATAGTAGAAACAAATTGGTCAAACAGTGGGAAATATTCCTAAGGGTATTAACTTATCTTCAATAATCAAAAGTAAGCCTACCTTATCCATACACACACACTTGCATGAGCAAGATAGATATGCATGAATTCATGAGTCCTTTGCTCGCTATCTGACCCATGAAGAAAATTAATACACATATTCACCACTGTATCCCTGTTTAACCCATTATAAAAGTTCCCTGAGTCACCACCCTACCACATCCATACTAGGTTAAATGTCTTGGCAGTATAAGTCCCTTCTCCAATAATTACACACCCAAATGTCTCAGTACACATCATACACACTAGAAACGCCTAGCTAGACATGAAGGTAGCTCTTGAGAACCAAATTTGTGTATAACCCATGAATAAAGACTCATACTACAGTGCCTTGGAAGCTTAAGGACTCAAGGAAGTAATTCAACTAGCCTATATTGTCACAAAAACCTCCATTCACTAGTGGGGACAGTCTAAGATCGGCCATGAGTATTCTATGAATACCATAATAAGTTAAAACCTAATTGTAGGCTTCATAGATCGTTTTGCCCATCTAGGATATCATAACATTGATCACGCAGCGGAATAACAAATAAGAACAACAATGTTATGAACAAGGTTTTATTCATAAACTAACTAATACATATAGATGTTGATCATTCATCTATTACTATGCTAACTAATATACACACACGTGTGTTCTTCTATTAGACTCTCATTGGAGAGTTCTAACTATGCTGGATGATCAATACTAGACGCCTACCCCTCTTTATATACTAGAGGGGTTAGGGTTTACAAGACAAGATAAGATCAAATAAAATTAGGAAACTATAAATCAGCATTAAATACTATTTGACTAATCTTCAATCAGCATTAATGTTGATCTTTATCTTTTAGCTGAGCATTAAATACTGTTTGACTAATCTTCAATCAGCATTAATGTTATTCCAGCTTTGTCTTGTAGGTCCTCCATCTTTAATATGTTTTGTCATAATCAACTCAAAGTATAATTCCTAACAATCTTCCCCTAGTTGATAATGACAAAACCAATAAGCACAAGCTTCCCCTGAAGCTAATATAGATGAAGAACTTCCCCTGAATCCATGCACTCTTCCCTTTTTTGTCATAATCAAATAGGAGTGCATGTAGATGGTAAATAAACAATAAGTTTTCCCTCAACGTGTTTACCATCTCTTGAATCATGGACTTAGTAGGCTCCAAGCAGCAAATTATCAATGATGAAGAAAAACGAATAATACGAATTTGTTGAAGAAGTTGAATTTCCTAAACTTGTGTCTTATATCCTGTTTATCCACATGACGTCGAGTCTCATACCTGCTATGTATAAGTAGACCTATGTCTCTTGACAAAATCCTCATTCCTCTATTAAATGAGACACTGAGCACAATAACGTAACTCCTTAAAGTGATAGCAAATGTACGTAGTAAGCATCATAAGGTAGATCGTACACCTTTGCTAGATTCATCAAGTCTTCGTCACCGCCTTATAATCACGAACAAGTTATCTTAAAGGTGACCACTCCTTTAAGATATGATAAGAACACAAAACCTGTGAAAATCAACTACAACATCAAATAAGTAATAATCAAATGTCTTCTTCAAATAATCTCCAAAACGAGCCATAAACATCATCATCGTTCAAGATCCAAACGCGTCCAACAACCAAAAAAAAATGTGTCATCCGATATCTGATAAAGCTAGCGGTACTAACTAGCTATATCGGACAAACAAAACGGTACTATCCAAACGGTACAAACTCAAAAACTGCCATTTTAGTGACCAACTTTCTGTCCCAAAACTGTCACCAAAAATGTTACTATACCGTCACTAGTTTGTTGCAAAACTGTCACCAAAGCTATGCTCCTTCCTCCCATTATAATTAGTGACACATAATCTTCACCAATCTGTTTCTGTCCTGTTTCAGTCACTAACCATCGGATACTACATATGTACCACGTACAAACACAAAGCTATCGGTACAAACTTAAGAACGAGCAATAAAACCCATTGTGGTCCCATCAGTTAATACTCTATCTCTCTTTCATGTGGTCCTTATACCCATCAAACAAGAAAACGAAACGTGTGCTGTAATCCTCTTGTTCACGTTTCTTTGGCAGCTGTGTTTGACACAAAGTCGTCATTGGCAGCAGCAACAATTATGAATCCTTGGCAGCTTTGTACTCTTGTCATAATCACACAATATCTGTTGTTCTTTAAATATGTCGTGCTTTATGAAATCAATCATGAAAACTAATTCGACTTGCAATAATCATGTCGATCTAGTTCCTCCAAGTTATGCTTGCTACATCTCAGCTAAGGTTCATTGTTGGTCACATACGTCGGACCTCCTCACCAAAGCCAGTCAAAACAATAACATACCACCCGTATATTACCAATTGTAATTAGCAGCTTGCAGACAACTATCATCTTCATAACATATTACGAATCTCAAATCTTTTATTCTTGAATCACAAAACAAAACTTAAAAATAATACCTTTTCTGCAGCCAAATTCGTCATAGCATAACTTTTTATCAAAAGCTTATCTTGACGATCGCTCCGGTCAGATTGTAGATATATGTGTGTAGCACCTTCAATTTTATTAGACTATGAAGAAGACCAAACAAATCCATGTGCCTTCTCTCTTTGCGCTGCTTCTTTTAGGGTTTATAAAAACCTTAAATTCATTCCCATCGTATCCGTGCTTTTCAAGCACAACAACAAACAATATGAACACTCCATAATCCGAACACACAAAATCTCTCCCTCTTCTCGAGATTAGTATCTACAAGACAGCTTTATTGATCTAGCCTAGGTTCATCGTTGATCTCACACCAACTCACCAAAGCCAGTCGAAACAATAATAATAACGATTGATCCCAGACCAATACTAATCATTATTACCAGATGCAATTAACAACTTATGAACAAAAATCAAATCAAGTAGAGACATATATGATCAAACCACATCTTTTTCAGAATTAGGGTTTGCTGGAAAACCCTAATGTCAACACATCAGATCTTGTGGTCTTCAAAAACACCATAAACAAGCAACACGTTACATCAAAACCTTGTAGATCCTAGATATCAAGAGCAACCCGCTCTGATACCACATGTTGAAACCTAATTGTAGGCTTCATAGATCGTTTTGCCCATCTAGGATATCATAACATTGATCACGCAGCGGAATAACAAATAAGAACAACAATGTTATGAACAAGGTTTTATTCATAAACTAACTAATACATATAGATGTTGATCATTCATGCTATTACTTATGCTACTAATAAACACACACATGTTACGTCCTATTAACTCTCCATTGGAGAGTTCTAACTATGCTAGATGATCAATACTAGACGCCTACCCCTCTTTATATACTAGAGGGGTTAGGGTTTACAAGACAAGATAAGATCAAATAAAATTAGGAAACTATAAATCAGCATTAAATACTATTTGACTAATCTTCAATCAGCATTAATGTTGATCTTTATCTTTTAGCTGAGCATTAAATACTGTTTGACTAATCTTCAATCAGCATTAATGTTATTCCAGCTTTGTCTTGTAGGTCCTCAATCTTTAATATGTTTTTGTCATAATCAACTCAAAGTATAATTCCTAACATAATCCTAGAGGTTTCTTAGCCCCAACCCAAGATATATTGACTTACAGAGTGACAACATATGATGTCAGGTTCAACCTTGATGCATTATTGACATCATATAGACTTCTTCATGACATGCTCATCCTGCAATTGTTAGTCCAAAACCAAGAAAAACACTAACAGTGGAAAGTTACCCCAACAGTGGGAACATTTACACTAGCAGTGGAAACTTAACAGTGGGAAAAATGACTAACAGTTGCATTTTACTCTAGCAGTACTAACACTTATTGATCTAATAACAGTGCAAATCCTATACTAATCTTTATAAAAAGCAAGAGACAGACATTTTTAGGGGTCAAGCATCCCAATACTCACAACTAAGTACTGGAACCTTCCCACATCAAAAGCTTTTGTTAAAAGATCTGCTACATTATCATCTGAATGAATATGATCCACATTAATTAACTTCTTTTCATAACAGTCTCTTATAAAATGATGTCTTATCTCAATATGTTTTGTTCTAGAGTGATAGACAGGATTTTTAACTATACAAATTGCACTGTTATTATCAATATATATCTTAGTGTTCATGAAATTATACCCATAGTCCAGCAACTGATTTTGTATCCAAAGTACTTGTCCACAGCCACTTGCAGCTGCCACATACTCTGCTTCAGTTGTAGAAGTGGCCACAATAGTCTGCTTTTTGCATTGCCAAGAGATCAACCTTCTGCCCAAAAACTGACAACCTCTAGTGGTTGATTTTCTATCTTGAGTAGCACCACCATAATCACTGTCTGAATATGCCACCAAGTCAAAAGGAGACTCTTTAGGATACCAAAGTCCCAACTTGGGGTGACCTTTTAGGTACCTAAAAATTCCCTTTACAGTATGGAGATGACACTCTTTAGGTGTCACTTGGTGTCTTGCACAAGCACAGACAGCAAACATATCTGGTCTTGATGCAGTAAGATACATTAATGATCCAATCATGGATCTATACAAATGAAGTTCCACATCTTTACCAGTTCCATCTTTTCCCTAAGGATGTTCCCTATCCATAGGAGTATTAGCTGACCTGACATCTGAGAGTCCAAACTTTTTGAGAATATCAAACACATACTTATCTTGTGAGAGGAAGATGCCATCTTTCTTTTGTAACACTTGCAGGCCTAGAAAAAAAGTTGAGTTCACCCATAGCACTCATTTTGAATTTGTCATGCATTAGGGTCTCAAATTCTCTACACAACCTTGGATTTGATGATCCAAAGATAATGTCATCTACATACACTTGTACAAGCAAAAACTCTCCTTTGTGCTTTCTGATAAATAATGTCTGGTCTATGGTACCTCTTTGAAAGCCATTATCCAACAAATACTTAGACAAGGTACCATACCAAGCTCTAGGTGCTTGGTGAAGTCCATACATAGCCTTTACTACTTTGTAAACTCTGTCTGGGAACTGTGAATCTTGAAATCCAGGAGGCTACATCACATATACTTTCTCATCTATAGTCCTATATAGAAAGGCACTTTTAACATCCATCTGGTAGACTATAAAGCCCATATAGGAAGCATAGGCTAAAAATAATCTAATAGCCTTAATCCTAGCAACTGGTGCAAAGACTTCTTTATAGTCAATTCCCTCTTCCTGAGTATACCCTTAAGCTACTAGTCTGGCCTTGTTTCTAATGACTATTCCTCGTGTATCTCTCTTGTTTTTGAGAACCCATTTTGTTCCAATAGGTCTCACTCCTTTAGGACAGGCAACCAAAACCCAAACATTCTAAATCTTAAACTGTAGAAGCTCTTCTTACATGGCTTCTACCCAACTTGGATCTTTGAGAGCATCAAAGATTTTCTTGGGTTCTTCTTGAGATAAGAAACAGAAAATAGGCAATACTGTAGGAGTTTAGGATTAGTCTTTTGGTGAATTGTAGCTATGAAGCTTTGTTCTTCCATATTCTTGGTCTTTTGTCTTGTTTGGACAGGAGCATCAACATGACCAATTATCCGATTCTTTGGATAAACTTTATGAATTCTGAGAGTAGGAGATGGGCTGACTTGAATGTTAGTTTCCATGTTGCTTAAGTCAGCTTCCACTTCATTCAAACTAACTAAAGCAGTTATATCTCCAAAAAGATCCTCCAACCTGTTTTCAAAGGACATTGCATTTCCCAAAGATGGTGTTTCCTGATAGCTTGAACCCCCCTTGAAATGATTCTTAGGCCACTTGAGCTTACAGGGGGAATAGATAGGCAATCAGTGGGAACATGTGAACTAACAGTGGGAACTTTAGTTTCCACTGTTGATGTTAAAACAGGCTCCACTTGATCAGCTGTGGGGTCTTTTGCAATAGCAGTAGGATTGGAGTTCCCACTGCTTTCAGGTGCATCAGAATTGCTAATAATCCTATCTTGTTCCTTTTGAGAAACATCATTTTTCTTTGAAGAATCAATAAAAGTTGCCATTTGAGCCTCATGGAACCAATTTGGAAGAGCAATGAATCTCAGAGTGGACACATTTCCTACCATAGTTTGATTAGCAACTTCTTTTGTACATGAAATGTTAGTAGAAGATGTTCCTGTAACAACAACTGGTACATAGTTCATTGATTTGGTTAAGGAATCAATATCAAATAAACAATTAGGACCAAATCCTTTCTCAATGGGTTGATTTTCTAGAAAATCCACATGCAGGTTCTCTTCTATTTTCTTGGTTCTCTTGTTAAATACCCTGAATGCTTTACTAGACAGAGAGTATCCAACAAAATAACCTTCATCCCCCTTTAGCATCAAACTTGCCTAGGTGGTCTAAGGTATTAAGGATCATGACATGACACCCAAATGGTCTTAAGAAACCTATAGCAGGAGATCTACCATTAAACAATTCATTAACTAAAACCCTATTTTGAACATAACAAGCAGTGTTAACTGCTTCAGCCCAAAAGGTGACAGGTAGTTTAGCATCAGCTAACATGGTCCTTGCAGCTTCAATGAGAGTTCTATTTCTTCTCTCAGCAACACCATTTTGCTGAGGGGTTCTAGCATTACTAAACTCTCTCTTAATACCTTTCCTAGTACAGAATTCATCCATTTCTTTATTCCTAAACTCACCCCCATTATCACATCTGATTATTTTTACTTTAAGGTCCTTTAGATTTTCTATTTCTGTTATAAAATTCCTAAGAATGCTACTTGTTTCATCCTTAGATTTTAGAAAGAAAGTCCAAGTAAACCTAGAAAAATCATCAGTCACAACTAAGCAATACCATTTATGATTAAGACTACTGACAGAAGTAGGTCCAAACAAATCCATATGCAAAGTGTGAAGGGGCTTAGTAATAGAACTCACTAACTTGGTCTTACAAGAAGCCTTATGCTGCTTTCCTTTCAGACAAGCAACACAAGTATGGATATTTGCAAAACTTTTGGAAGGCAAACCTTTAACCAAATTATTCCTAACCAGTTTATTCATGGTCTTAAAGTTCAGATGGCCTAATCTTCTATGCCACAACATACTTTCATCTGCAGAGGCCTTGGCAATCAGACAAGTTAAGTTCTTATGAGGGACAATATTTTTCAAGTCAATGGAATACATATTCTGCTGTCTAGGAGTCCTAAGCAACACATGAGTATCATCATCTAACTTAAAATCTTTCCCCAGCACAAGGCACTCAGAATCAGTGAACAGAACACTATTTTTGTTATCACAGATTTGTGACACACTAAACAGATTATATTTCAGTTCTTTCACAAAATAAACATTCTCAAACTCAAGTTTACCGGTTTTAATTGTACCTTTACCAGTAATCTTTCCTCCTCCATGTCCAAATGACACATATCCTCCATCATAAGGCTCATACTCAGACAGATAGGATATGTTGCCAGTCATGTGCCTAGAGCAACCACTGTCCCAATATCCTTTATCATCAATATTATCCTGTGGAATGCCCTGCACATTAAGAAAAAGAATGTTAATTCTTTTTAGGGACCCAAGCCATTACTGACTTGGGCCTGCCTTGTGTATCAATGTAATTGTATTTCTTGAAGATTACTGATACACCATTGAGATTTGAACCTTGATCAAGTTGATTTTGCTTAGGTCTCCAAATCCAACAAGCTGAGGCCTTAACAGCTTTACCCCTGTTTCCCTTAACAGCAGCAACTGTTGGCTTAGCAGTGGGAACTTTTGTTCTAGCAGTTGGAACCCAAACTTTATTTTTAACTGCTGTTTTTCTTACAAAGGGTCTTTTTACATGTGAATGTGCTGGTTTGAAAGATGTCAATTTTGGATAAGCACTATTCAATGTATATGGGTATTTCATGTTGTTATTATTATTGTCTACCCTTGACCAGATTTTCCCTTTATTCACCCTTGTGTTTTGTTTGCAGTCAAACTTCAAATGTTCAAAGCTACCACAATTATAACATGCTTTATTTTGCATCACAAAGTCTTTTCCTAGCTATTGAGATTTTTAATTATTCTTGTTGAATAGTGATGATTCACCCTCTTTGAGTTGTTCCACACTGGTTTAACCTGTTTTTGATCATTAACATGTCTCTTGTGTTTACAGGTATACTGCAGGTGTTCAAAACTTCCACATACATAGCAGGCTTTCTTGATCATCACAAAGTCACTTCCTAGCTGTTGGGACTTCTGATTATTCCAATTCCTTTGATTTCCCCTAGGCCTTTGTGACCTGTACATTTCTGCATACTTCACAGTTGGTTTCCTAGACTTTTCAGTATTATTAACTTTAGAGACACTAGGACAACCAGTTTCTTTTACAAAGCTAATCATGGGTTTTGATAAAACATTACCAACTGATCCTCTTTGTTCAAAGAAAGAAACACTTTCACTTACATCTCTTGGCACATCTATGCTAGGTGTAGGCCTACTATAATCAGTAACAGTGTCATCAACAAATTCAGGCAAACCTGTCCAAGACAGATCATTCTTAGGAGGTGAATAGACTTGTGCAGGAGGAGGTGGCACAGCAGTATACTCATTAAGCCCCAGACCCGTCTTATCCTTAACAGATCTTTGAGTCCCTAAGAGACAGTCTAGATCTTTTGCAGAATTTTCAAATTTTTTTATTTTAAAATCTATGCTGTCTTTTTCCTTCTTTAACTCCTCTAATTCATTCCTGAGATTTTCAATTTTATTATCTTTAAGCTCTATATCTCTCTCAAGGACTCTAATTCTTTCACAGAACTTAATCTCATTATTTTTAAATTCAACAAGTCTAGCCTCAACTTGTGATAAACCTCTTTTGTAGTTATACAAGTCAGTCTCACAATCACTAAGTTCTTCATTTAACTTGATAATCTTATTGTTAAGGTTTTCTGTGTTTTTCCTACATGATTTAGAACAATAAGAATCATCATATACCTCATTATCTGAGCTTGAGCTAGATTTGGCCATAAGAGCATATTCTGTTGGAACTTCCTCTTCATTAGCAACAAGAGCATGGTTTTCATCTTCGTCAGCCATGTAACTCCAATCCCATCCAATGCCATCAATGGCTATCATTGCCTTAGGAGTAGGTTCTTCCACCTTAGGATCCTTCTTGTAGCTTTCTCTTCTTCCTTTGTCTTGACTCCTTGGTGCTCTGCACTCTCTAGCAAAATGGCCCATCTTATGGCAATTAAAGCATTCCACCTTTGATTTGTCAAATCCAGCTACATGAGATCCTTGAATGCTAATCTTTTTACCAGTCTTCTTCCAAAACCTATCAGCCCTCATGCTTAGCAAAGCCAAGTTCCACTTTATGTCCATCTCTTCTATATCATCATCATCAATCTGAGTAATGTCCTCATATTTAATTTGAGAACCATTTGGCTAAGTAGCTATGTATGTACAAACAGTATCATGGCTAAGACTGGTAGCGGCAACATCAGTGCTAGCAGTGGAAACTTGAACACCAGAAGTGGAAACTCCTTGAACAGTAGAAACTTCACTTTTACCACTGTTGGTGTTTGATGAAGAAATGAAAGCCATATTTTGTGAGTTTAACCCTACACTCTTTTGAACCTCAGGTTCATAGACTTTGAGATGATTATACACATCATCCAGACTCATTGTGTCTAGATCATCTCTATTTCTCTAAACTATGGTGTATACTAGCCATTCTGGTGCAAGACTTGACAAAAACTTCTGGTTTAAGTCATCTTGTTCAATTGGGACATCCATGAAATCAAGATGACTTACAATAGCCTGCAACCTATTGAAAGTTTGTTCAAGTGTCTCTGATCCTTTAGCCTTAAAGTTACCATATTGATGCTTCAACTGATTCTTCTTTGTCTTTTTGGTGGCTTCATTTCCACCAAAGGTTTTCAAAATGGCTTCCCAGAGTTCTTTGGCATTATCATATTTGCTGAATTTCAACTGATGTTCATCAGGGAGAGCCAATAAAAGAGTAGTTCTTACCTTGACATCATTTCTCCTTTTTTGCATGTCTTCAATAGTTATAGCTACAGTCCTTCCCTTCTTCTTTGTAGAACCTTTACCAGTTACACCTTTACCTGTTTCTTCTGGAGGGGATTTATAGGAGTCACCAAACTCTATGACTTCCCATAGAGCATAGTGTTCATGTTGTAGGTACTGTTGGATTCTGAACTTCCATTGTTCAAACTTCCCAGTGTTAAGAATTTAGAAGTTTTGTAGAAGTAGGAGTTGAGTGATTATATGGATCCATTTCTATTTATGATTTGGTGTATTATACTTCTTTGATCAAAGTTTCTCAACAAGCTCTGATACCACTTGTTATTCCAAAACTTGGATATAATGCCTTATCTTGTAAGGTTATTGTCACCTTGGATAAATCCAAACTAACAATGAGAGAAAATTTGTTAAGATGTTTCACTAAAGGTTATGCGGAATCTAACCTTTAATGATCAAGAAGAATAACAATGAAATGAATGAAACTGTGAAATGAATAGAACAGTGAGTTACACAAAAAGCTTTAATATTATTGATGTAATAATACGAGTACTCAACCAGTACTAGGGTTTACACAACCTTAAAGATATGAGAGAATGTATTTCAGATTGATGATGTGTGTATGTTTTGAAGATGTATTTTATACTCTAACCTAAGGACTCCTTTTATAGCACAAGGAGCCCTGTACAAGATAAGACCTAAACCGTTTCTCCTAAATAAAAGAGATATACACAAGATACGTTCCAAATATAACAATAACGCATATTTGACTCAGAGTAATCCTTATCCTTAAGACAGCAGTGGAAAAACTTCAGTAGTGGAATCCTTATCCTTAAGACAGTAGTGGAAAAACTTCAGCAGTGGAAACCTTTCTCTAGCAGTGCGAATACATAACACTAGTAATGGGAAAATACTCTATCAGTGGAAACCTTTGAGCATTTTATTCCCATCACAACCTCCTAAAGAAATGAGTGTCCAAGAATTGCTACTTCAGGAGAAACTTCATAAAGCTTTACAAGCCGTTTATGAAAAGTTAAATCAACAATAGCAGGTAGCTAAGGTTAGTACTTATACTCCCAAGCCTTCGGGATGTTTCAATTTTATTTACGATGATGACGATGATGACGAGGAGAGTACTATTCCTTTGAATGAAATTAATTCTCAAATTCGTGCGTCTTTTGCAATCACACCCGTCTTACCAATTGAGGATTATAAGGACTCTCTCATCATGGGGGATGAGAATCTTAGCACCATTTCTAAAAAGGAATCGGACAAATTCATAAAGTCTAATGTTGAGGACCTTGTTCAAATCCCAAGTGAGTCCGAGGATACATCCGACAGTGACGAAGTGTGTGATTTGCCTTTTTGTGATAATTTCGTGACTTTCTCTAATCCTTTCTTCAATGATAATGATGATTTTACCTCTAGTGATGACGAGTCACTTCTTGAGGAGGACGTTTAGGAAGAAAATTTTAAAATTTATTCAAACCCTCTTTTTGAATTCAATGAAGAGTACATCTCTAGTGACGTAAATTCTCTTTTTAATGAGGTGATAGAGGACGTCAAGAACAAGGACTCTTATGTTTCTAACCTTGATGAGCTAACTTTGCTAGTCACACCTCTTTCCAATGCTAATGAGGATGAGTGTTTCGACCTAGGAGGTGATATTGATGAGATCAATGCTTTTTTAGATATTGATGTTTCCACGGATATTGAGGACGGTTATCATGATTCGGGGGGAGATATAATCTATCTTAAGAGTTTTCTTAATAATGACACTATCCCTTATCTCCCTCCTGAGGTATTTTTAGATCATAACCCAAGAAGCTTAGAAGATGAATCTGATAAAGATGATTTAAAGAATATTGTCAAAGTTTTTGACCCTAAGATTTGGGAGAAAATTATTTCTCCGACATATGTGAGGTTACCCTTTGAGGATCGCCATTATTTTTCCCTCACATTTGTTATCAGAATCTTTCTTCCTTATCTCACTTATTCTATGGATTCTTCTCTTCTTCTCTCCTCCGGGAGTGAAGATACTATCTTTGACCCCGACATCTCCGTTTTTAGTTGCTATTCTCTAGAGCCGGTGGTATCTCATCGGAGTGGAACTTTCATGTGCTTCAATGTTTATCTAAACATCTTGAATGAAAGTCCGATGGAGATTTTCTCTTCCACATGTTTCGTCCCTAATATCACGATGATATGGGGAGAGTCAAGCTAGAGACTCGCACAAAAACAAGCGCTTCTCGGGAGGCAACCCGTGTCTTTTCTTCTTTCTATTTTCTTAATAAATGAGTATGTGATTTTATAGCCCAAGTGTGGGGGCGTGCTTCTTTCTTTGGTATGTGGTACCGTTTTTGTAGGATTCCTTAAGATCATGAAGACCCGTGCTTGTTTTCAATCCTCCAAACATCCAGTCTTCGATCTTTTGCTTATTTTGGAATCCTCAAGCCTGATCATGTATATTATTGTGTTTTCTTTTTCACACTTGGAATTTTTTGCATTTGCCTTTTTCGTTCCTAAGTGTGGGGGTAAAACCCGATATTTTTGAATATTAAGGCCCATATTCCATTCTAAGTGTGGGGGGGATTTCTTCTGAAATATGATCTTACCTATGCCTGTCTGTGTTCCCGCGCAACCCTGTTTTGACCAAAATTTAAAAATTATATTGTTTTATATATATACTAAAAAAATGAATGAAAAAAAAATAATGAAAATATAAAAATATAGAAATAAGTAGGCCCGTAGAACTAAGGATATTTTGACTTGACCGAGCGTTTCATTCTAGCTTTCCCCTTAGCTTTCGAGTCTAAGCGTTTGCTTAATTTTAAAATTTGGCAAAGAACAAAAAATGATAGAGTTGAATATAAGTTAGATGCTAAGCGTGGAGTAGTTAGATCTCTTTAGAACTCATAGAGGTTAATTGTGGATTTTTGCTTCCACCAGCTTAATAAATGTTATATAATTGTTGAATAAATAAAGTTACTTTGGTTTTTGCAATTCTTAGTTTAGATCCCTTCGTAGAGATTCTTTCTGGTGAAATTAAGGTACACATCAAGGTTTTGTTAGTGTTGTGGGGAAATAAACTACCGGATGATAGAGTAGTTATAAGTTGTGATGCTAAACATAGAATAGTTGGATTTCTTTAAAGCTCATAAGTGTTAATTGTGCTTTTTCTTCCATTAGCTTATTTCACCTTTATATATAATTGTTTAATAAATAGAGTTGTGCGGTTTTTTGGTTAATAATTAGTTAATAGAAGTTTTCTTTAGTTCCTTTATGATTGAGATGAGTACACATCAGGAATACTTATATGTATCACATTATTAAAATGTAGCAATAATAATAATAATAATAATAATAATAATAATAATAATAATAATAATAATAATAATAATGTAATAAACCGAAGCCAAAATAAGACTTCTGGATCATGGTCGGCTCGCATACCGAGGTGACAGTCTTCAAAAAAGTCGAGGATCTCCTGGTCGAAATAAGACTCCTGGACCATGGTCGGCTCGTATACCGATGTGGCAGTTGTTTAAAGGACCGGGGGGTTTAATAATGTTGCAATAATAATAATAATAAAGCCAAATTTCGACTCCGGGGTTATCTAAATAAAGCCTCCGTCTCTGGACTCGTAGTTGAGTTGTCTCGGATGAAATAAAAAGGATAACCCCCAAATCATGTAAAATTAGAACCTTAATGTGGACCTTATTCTCACCATATCGTCTCTTTAGGAAAGGATTTCAAACTAATTATGGTCTAAACCGGGTTTACTTTATATGAATAATGACTTAATTTATTTGTCACTAATAATAAGAATAAAATCCTTAGAGGATTTAGGAATAATGGAAGCGAAAAGTTAAGTTTATACTTACACAATTAGCATTTATGAGTAGTGTTAGCATCCAGTCTTATATTTAACTGTGATTTCGTTTTAAGCTTGGTTTGGAGATTGTGAAAAGTCGAGGATGACGAACTCCCGTTTTTAAAGCCTTTTAAATAAATTTTATCTTAGTTTTTATCTACTATTGAATAAAGTGGTTAAAACGGGGGTGCTTGTGAATTAAATGATTTTTAAACCTTTTTAATGGACCTTTTCTGTTCTTGTTTGATTGTGAGGGGTCATAAGTTAAAGGGGGATAAAATTATTTATTTCCAGTATGTTTTATAAACATTGCGTGTGGGACCAGCAATAGTTTAGTGTGGGGGAATTTGATGTGTGCCTAAACACACATCATTTATACCCCGGAAAACACTATTAATTGGACTAAAAATACTAAAATATGTTTAATTATATGGCATATATGCTTGTTTGGTATTTTTATGTCTTGCAGGTAAAACGGATTGAAAACGGAGCAAAAACGGGTATTTACGGGTTCGTTTCGATCAAGAGTGCTCAAATATCAAGATCAAGACAAAGTCGTGAAAAGTCCCCGAGCATGCCATTGGAAAGAGCGCGAGAAAACGAGTTCAATGATGCCCTCGGATTTTATTGGGCCAGCCCGTAATCCACTTAACGGGCCGGACCAGCCCAATTGAGCAAAAGCCCAACAAAGAGCCAAGTAGATTAATTAAATCTGCTTTATAAATTTGATGATGACGTCAGGGTGATGTTATGATCACATGCTCCAAAATTAAATCCAAAACTGTCACGTGAGGGAGCACTATAACTGTGAGATCGAATGGAAAATAGATGGTGCAAATTGTTAAAATTTCATTTCTATTCTCTGCAGTAATCCAAGGGACAAAAAAGAGTGCGTTTGATTTAAGCGAGTAAATGGGCCACGTGGCGATCAAATACCGGGTGGATCATTTATGCAAATACTGCTATCCGAGGTCACAAAATACGAGCATATGATTGGCTCATCATTCCCTAAATGATTGGAGGCCAATTTACAAAAACGCCCCTTCTCACACCCTATATATCCACCCCGCTCCCCCACACTTGAGGGCATTAGGAAATTAGTTTAGTTTTTATTTTTTTTCAATTTTAGCTTATTTCTCATTTGGTTTTAGCTTATTTCGATTTTCTAGCTTATTGTATCACGTTTAAATCTTCAGCTTATTGAGATATTGTATGAAGAATGGTTTGAGCTTAATAAAAATTGTGGTTTGCTTATTATTGTTTCTTATTTGGTTGATTTCTTACTTTGCAAGAATGCTTATCAAATAAGCTATTTTCATCAGCTTATTCTTTCGGCTTATTCTTTCAAAACTTCTTAAAAACCTTTAGATCGTATCCTATAAGCTCTTATAAGCTTATTCGATTTTAGCTTATATGTTTTTAAGCAAGTTTATTTGTAATAAGCTACAATAAGCTTGGATATAGCTTATTTTCATGTTTTAGCTTATCTAGTTTTCTTAGAAGCTCATTTTATCTGAAATAATAAGCTTCTATATAGCTTATTCGTGTTCACTTGAGCTTATATTGTGTAGATCAAATTTTCGTTTGCTTAATCGCTTATTCGAGATGAAATTTAAGTCGTTAGGTGCTTTTAGCTTATTATAATTCCTTGTTGCTGCTCTCGTATGCTTATTAGTACTTTTTGATTGCTTATTAGTAGTGCTTAAATAGTTATTTGTCTCGTTAAGATTTCTAGTGCTTATTCGATTAAGAAATTGTTATATAAAGTGCTTATTCGATTAAGCTTTTCGTGTGTATTAAGGTTGACTTGGCTTATTTGGTTTAGCTTATCAAATAAGTCTCAGCTTATTATGATATAGGTTGTTTAGCTTATTATTGCAGAACTTATGTTCATTTCCCATGCGTTTGGTTTGTTTGATTTAGTTGGGCTTAGTTAGTGGAATTCGTTGGGCCACGAGTAGATTTGGGCCTGTGACTAATATAACTTGGGCTTTTATTTGAATTGGATCTGTGGTTATTTGTTGGGATTGGGCTTACGAAATAGTGAACAGATAGTGCAATTTGTATATTGTTATAACTGTTACTTTTAACAGTTAGTTTTATGATTTGTTATTTTGAATTTGGAACCGGTCTACTCATGAGGCGTGGAGCTTAAGGGTTTATTTAGCTAGACCGAATTTGATTATTTGTTTTAGCTAAATAAATCGGGTGGTATTCGTTTATTTGCGGCTCCTCAATTCGGTTTCATTTTCTATCCTTTTTCAATTAATTAGTGTAGCTTAGTATAAAATGTTTTGCTTTGCTTATTTGATCATTATGGAGCGAGTAGTATAATTAGTGCTTGTTAAGTGATATTGTGAATTGGGAATTAAGTATGAATTTGAAAAAGGGTTTAATTAATTAAAAATCTTCGATTATTTAGATTTATAGTTTGAATGTTTCGAAGGACAAAAGCCGGAGAAATAGTCAAATTACACATCTAGTAATTAAATCTTTTTGAGAGATTTTTGTCAAAATAAACCAACGCTGTGAGATAATTATTTTTTCTAAGGAAATTAATTCGTTAATAGACCTTAATTCACACTTGATGAACTTTTCACGTCACTTAGCAAGCATTTTCGTCTTATAAATCTTTTAGATTATTTTGGCATAATTCTCGTAGTTTAATTGTTTATTATAATTCTAGTATTAAAATTAGTTTAATTTTTTAAATATAGTTTTCTAAAAAGTAGTTTAATTTCTAAATCCAAAAATCTTAAAAGATAATCAAGCATTTTTTTTTCTTCAAAACATTAATATGGATTTCAATTCATCTCTCGCCGTGGAAACGACACTCGGAAGATAGACTATTACTTTTCCTAAAGTAATTTTCTTATCTAACGGGATATACTATATATTATTACGACACGCGTTTGACGTTTATCATCTGACGTCACCCACTCTTTTATAATTCATATTTTATTTTCTATTGGGCATTTTGTTGGGCTTTTGCTCATTTAGGCTAGTCCGGCCCGTTAAGTGGGTTACGGGCTGGCCCAATAAGATCCGAAGGCACCGTTGGACTCGTAATCTTGCGCTCTTTCCAATGGCATGCTCGAGGAATTTTCACGACTTTGTCTTGATCTTGAATAATAATTAAACTTGATTAAATCGAGCCCGATAGTTCCTGTTTTTGCTCCGTTTTCAATCCTTAGTACCTGCAAGACATAAAAACACAAACCATACATATTTGCAATAATATTAAGCATATTTATGTTTTTAGTCTGTTTATTAGTGATTTCCAGGGCATAAATGATGTGTGTTTTAGCACACATCACCCCTACACTTATTTTGAACATTGTCCCCAATGTTCTTAAAAGTATTTGTAAAACGAATAAAGGGAAAAGAAAAAGACGAAAGAAATTAGTACCCCCTGGTTTTGCTCAATAATGGAGAAGAAACAAATGATAACTAGCTAAATCGTCATCCAAGAGTTGTCCACATGAAACTCCTAAAAACGTCCGGGTTTCTTCTCATAAAAAATAACCTGTAGATCAAAGACAAGAAACATTACAACTGGCGTAAAATTGGCAGGATAATGATATATACAACGAAACTTTTAGGGTTTAGACTCTATGAAAGCGGTAAAGATAGGATGAATGTGTTAATGTAATTGTGGTTTTCTACAGGTTTTTTAGAAAATTACAAATTATGGAAAATATACAAAATTAATTTTCAAAAATTTAAAGAAAATACGACAAGTGCTAGAGACGCGACCTCGTCAGGATTAATCCTGACGCCGTCTCCACACACTGTAAACGAATTTTTCTTCATTTTCTGGAAAGCTTTTCTACACGCAAACCCATTAGTTATTTCCTGTAGAAAATACTACATAAAACCTGAGATTAATTAACATAATCATATGACATGAAACTGACACAAGACGCGAATTAGTCTAAACAATTTATTTAATATGTTTGAAATGGTTCTTAGAAACTGGATTTTTCTTTTGAGATACCATTGATTGCAATTAAGGTGAAGTTAAAGACAACACAAAGCATGATCATGAAATAATTTAAACATACATAAAGAAATAATTAAGAATAAAAACACATAAGACACTCCTAAAATGCAGGAATTTAAAAGATTGGGTTGCCTCCTAAAAAGTGTTTTTGTTTATTTAACGAGTCTTATAGCTAGACTCGGAGTCACACGTTCTAGGCGTCATGGAAATGACTTAAGTCGATGATCTCGCTTGGATTCTCTTTCTCGGATAGCTTCCTAGTGGTGGGAATTGACTAGAAGGTTTTCGTGAATTCCTCTCCATCTGGATCGATCAATCTAATCTTAGCATGCCACGCTCCATCTCCTCCTTTTGGTGGCTTATTCAAATTTATCCTATTTTCTATCAATTCTTTCGACTCCCACATATTTCCTCTAAGATTTATTGATATAACTCCTAGGAATTCTACAATCCTTCTAAATACTATGACATCCATAAATAGGTTAAGCTTGGCATCTCTAGCAATTTCCCATTCACCAGCCAAATGGTAATCAGTAAAGTCCTTCTTAGCATAGTAAGGGGTCAGGCACTTATTCCATCTGTACTAGGTCGTGGTGTATAAGAGTCTCATTTTCCTAGGCTAGTCCAATAAGGCACCTTTTCTTCTCCTAGGTCGATTTCTTTAACTACAGATATTAACCTAGTAACTATTTCTCCTACTGCTATTTTGGCTTTTTACAGTCTATTATGGCATTATCAGTTGTTAGGAATCCTCTTCCTACTAGTAATGGGGTAGCGAGGTCTATGTCCATGTCAATGACATAGAAGTCTTCTAAGAGTTTTAACCTTCTTATGTGAACTTCTACATTTTTAACGATTCCTATGGGATAAGACTTGGTTCCATCCGCTAGCCCAAAAACATGGTCAGTTTCTTCTAATACTCTAATTTTAAGCTTTTTGAAGAGATACAATGGGATTAAATTCACACAGGATCCTAAGTTGGCTAATGTATCAAAAGTTTTGGAGTCTCCTAGTCTACAAGGTAGAGTGAATAATTCGGGATCTTTCATTTTCTTAGGTATTTCGTCTTGAATGAATGCAGACCTATTTTTGCCTAGTTCTAAGCTCTCTGCGTTTTTATTTAAGATTACATTATACATTGGAGCATGATCAAGAACTTCAAGAACTGGTAAGTTAAGACACAAATCTTTGAATTTAACTTCTAAAGTTTGTTCAGGTTCTTTCGATTTTTCAATGACCGTTAGTAGTTGTTCTTTTAGAACTGTTTGTTTCCGTGGAACACGTTTTGATAGCATTGATCAAATTGAGGAGATTGGATGAGCACTAGGGGTCTTCCGTTAGATAAGAATGAGCAGACGAAACAAGATATGTGGAGTTAACATTCAGTTTCGAGTTCTTAATTGTATCACTTGGGAGTAATCCCGTCATTCGATCATTAATGACCTTCAAGAATGTGTCAATTTATTGGTCATCTCGCCTTGTTGTTGTTTGAAATCGGCTTCAAACTAAGACAATCTAACGTCTTAAGATGCCATGAAGTTAGACACCAATCCTTCGAGATTTGATTGATTATTAAAATTTTGAGGATTGTTGTTGAAGGGGCGGTTCGGGAACGAATCGTTGGATTGAAAACGATTAGGTGGGTTTGAATATTTTTTTTCAGAATTTTGAGGTTGCTGATGTGTGCTAAAACACACATCGTTTATACCCCGTAAAACACTATTAATATGACTAAAAATGATAAAATATGGATAATTATCTAGCAAATATGTTTGTTTGGTATTTTTATGTATTGCAGGTAAAAGGATTGAAAACGGAGCAAAAGCAGGTATTTACGGGTTCGTTTCGATCAAGAGTGTCTATTTATCAAGATCAAGATAAAGTCGTGAAAAGTCCCCGAGCATGTCATTGGAAAGAGCGCGAGAAAACGAGTCCAACGGTGTCCTCAGATCTTATTGGGCCAGCCCGTAACCCATTTTATGGGCCGGGCCAGCCCATGCTAGCATAGGCCCAACAATAAAAGCCCAACAAGAGAAATAAAACTAAAATATATATATGTGTTGGATGACATCATCAGCATCTGTGTTGAAATTAATTCATATAGGGTCAGGTAACCAAGCATTTACTAAGAAATGGACAAGTAGAAAGGGGACACGTAGCAATCAAATTGTTTATATCTTTAATTCAATTATGTATACTAGCAATAAAAGATCCAACGGACATAATGAACACGTACGAGGAAAGCTAATCAAAGGGACACATGCCATCCATCCGTTGGCGGATCAAGCCTGCAAACCGAGGGAGTGTCTTTCAAGGCCAATGATTGGATGGTCCAATTTTACAAATCTCACCCTCTTATGGCTATAAATATTACTCCGCCCCCTCATTATTTTTTAGCTAGCTTTAGGAGTAGATTAATATTAGTTTAGCTTATTTTAATTTTCAGCTTATTACAGTTAGTTTTTAGCTTATTTGTCTTTCATAGCTTAATGTAATCTGTTGTTTTACAGCTTATTTCGTTTATGTAACAAGATTTGTTTTGGCTTAATGAAGATGATGTTTTATGTTTAAGGTGCTTATTACTTGTCCTTTTTCTTTCTATTCTTTCAAAAGCTTATTCTTAAATAAGCTTCAACTTAGCTTACTTTTTAGTTTACGCTCGTTGATGTTCCAAAAGCTCTTCGTTTAGATCTAATAAGCTACTAAATAGTTTATTTATTTTCGTTTGAGCTTATATTGTTTGTTAGAGGTTATCAATTTAGCTTGATTGTTGTTAAGGTTGCAAATAAATTTTCAAGTGCTTAATGAATCAGTTGAATGAGCTTATAGTTTCAGATAGTGTTTAGATTTCATCTTATTTTTAAGTGCTAAATCAATTAAGTTTTGTTTTCTAAAAATCTTATTTAGCTTGCTCGGTAATTAGATCTTGCTTAGATTATGAAAATAAGTTTTGGCTTACTTCTTCTCGCGATTTGCTTATTGTTTCAGTTATTGCTAATTTAGTTCGGATCTCGATTATTTATGTACTTATTTGATCTCGTCAAGTGTTTATTGGTTTAGTTATGTTCACAAACGTCTTCTCTAGTTTAGTTTTAACATTATAGTACTATTCTCTGTTTATTCGCTTAATCAGTAGCTTA
Source organism: Tanacetum coccineum (assembly GCA_026074375.1). Classification (NCBI taxonomy): domain Eukaryota; kingdom Viridiplantae; phylum Streptophyta; class Magnoliopsida; order Asterales; family Asteraceae; genus Tanacetum; species Tanacetum coccineum. The sequence goes on along the minus strand of BQNB010001896.1, from coordinate 103,857 downwards.
TTAAACTCATCACAAGATTGCTTTGGTTTAGCTAATTAGGATTCAAATTAGCAAAGTGTAAATGAAAATAGTTCTTATTCTCAGTTTGGCCAACGATTGTATTGATTATGTATTTGAGCTATTGGTTCATTCCTTGGGCCGTCGTTAGTTTAATTTGGGCTTCCAAATGTAAATAGGCCCCCCTGTATTTAGTTTTATAAAAATTGATCTTAAGGCTTACGTTGTACTTCGCATTGCAAGACCGTTTTTTGGAATTGCATTTCGGGCTACAAACAATAGTACAATTTGTTTATAGACTGTTTAATATTAACATGGTTTATGTGTTTGTGTTTTTGATATTTTTGGTACCAGTCAACTCAGTAGGAGAGGAGCTTAAGGGGTTTAATTGTAGACCGCATTTGATTAGTTGCATTAGCTAAATAAAATCGAGTTTGATTATCGTTTATTTGCGGCTCTTCATATCGGATTCAATTTTCTATCCTTTTACCATTAATAAGTATAATCTTATTTAAAAATTTTTAGTTTTGTTTGTTTGAATCATTATGAGTAGCGAGTAGATTAATTTATGCTTGTTAAGGGTTGTAATTGTAAATTAGGAATTAAGTAGTGAATGTTAAAAAAGGTTTAGAGAATAATAATTTGTCGGATATATATATTTGTAAGTTGAATTGTTTTAATGGAAAAATCCGGAGAATACTCAATTTACACATCTAGTAATTAATTTTCTTTTTAAGAGATCGTATTTCGAAAAAAAACCAACTGATTGTGTAGAGAAAATAAACTTTACTAAGGATTAAATTCATTAATAAACCTAAATTCTCACTTAAGAACTTTTCTCGTCACTTAACAAGCATATCTGCATTTATAATCTTTTAGATCAATTTTAGTATAATCTTATAGTTTTAAACCTTAGAATTAATATTAGTTTAATTTTTAGTATAAAAATTGTTTAAAACCAAAACCAAAAAAACTTGAATGACAATCAAGCTCGATTTACAACTTGAACGTAGATTTTCATTCATCTCTCGCCGAGGAAAACGATACCCGTGTTGATTACATATTATTCTTATCCCTAAGAATAATTGTATGATACTTTGCTTACGTATACGTATATATATTATAATCTGAGGGGTTTATTGATACAGCGTTAGGTGATAACCGACCAATATCAAAATTGCGGCCAGCTGCCGCGGAGTAGAGGAGTAGCGAATTTTTACGAATTGTTTGTGTTCGAGCCTAAAGATCCTTATATATCGGAAAGTTATTATTCGTTCTTATAAAAAAATATAAAAATCCAAAAAATATTTTTACTCTTATTTTAATTTTTCCTTTTCTTTTATAAATATCAAAATACCAAAAATATTTTTTTATTTATTATCTTTATAAAAAATTTCAAAAATATTCTCCTTTTATTCTCTTACTTAATTTAATTCTTATCTTCTTTATCCTCTTATCCGTTTAATTCTTCGACATGTCTTCCGTTATAAACCATTTTTGGTTGCTCGTGTGTGGAGTCCGTTTAATGGAAAAATTGTCCAGTGCTTTAGCAGTGTAGATCCGGAAATGAGTTTGTCTATGACACCCCAATCCTTATTGCTTGAATAATTGAAACACCGAACTTATTCAACCAACCACCACAGCCCCAGTACGACATACTCCGGTGTGAGTTATGTGGTGAACGATTCCACTATGGTTTTGATTGTCGCCCACGGTTACGCAGCTTTGACTATGAGCAGGAACCGTGCTACAATTAAAACTTTAGTGATAATTATTATCCACAAAATTCATCGAGTTTTCCACAGCAATATCTTTGCTGTGAAAACTGTAGGGGTCCTCATGAAAGTTTTCAATGTCAACCGATGAATCAAAACCACTTTGAGCATAATTCTAACTATTCCGGTTTTGACCAACCCCTGCAGTATTCCATCAATCATCAAGAAGATCTTAATCAGCAAAGGATAAGTGATGTGTACGATGGATGGGATAAACTAGAGGAGTCTTATAATGAAATTTTCGACATGGTGCGATCATTTTGTGAAATGGTAATTCAACGAAAGCAGGCGGCTAATATTAGTACTCATACTCCTGAGCCTTCGAGACATTTCAATTTTACTCTTTGCGATGATAAACGATGATTAGAGACGAGGAGTATACTATTGCCTTTAAAAGATATCCTCAAATTTTCTGTTGTCTATTGATCTCGCACCCGTGTTTCTCTATTGTTGAATCCCGTGGACTTCTCATATAATGGGGAATGAGAACTTGATCCTATTTCCAAAAGGAAACGGACGAATTCATAAAAGACCAAGTGTTGAGGATCTAATTGCCAATCCCAAGAGAGTCCTGAGGATACATCCGTATACATAGTGAGAGCGTTTTAAACCATCGAGGATGATTTCTTCTCCCCATTGTATTAAGGAAATACCGTGACTTTCTCTAACCCTCTTTTCGATTCAAATAATGATTTTACCTCTAGTGATGACGAGTCACTATTCGATAAGGACGTTCCAAAAGATGTTAAAATTTACTCAAATCCTCTTTTTGAATTTGACGAAGAATATATCTCTAGTGACGTAAATCCTCTTTTTGATGAGGAGTAAGAGGACATTGAGTGCAAGGATTCTTATGATTCTAACCTTGATGAGTCGACTTTCCTAGTCACACCTCTTTCCGATTCTAATGAGGATGGGTTTTTCACCTCTAGAGACGACATTGAACTTTTTCTTCACCATGATCCGTCTATAAGCATTGTTTCCATTCTCGAGGGATTCATCGATGAACCACCTCTCGAAGAGAATGATGATTTATTTGATCTGTAATCAAAAGAAAATGACTGGAGGAAGATTTTGTACGATGCTATCCAAATTTGATGATTTGATTACCGTGACAAAGTTTTCGGACCCTAAGTGGTATTCATGAGAAAAGTTTTTCTCCGACATTTGTGAAGTTAACCTTTGAGGATCGCCATTATTTTTCCATCACATTTGTTATCCGAATATTTCTTCCTTATCTCACTTATTCGGTGGATTCTCCTTTTCTTCTCTCTTCTGAGAATGAGGATACTATTTTTGACCCCGGCATCTCCACTTTTAATTTTTCTTCTCTTAAGCAGGTGGCATATGAAAAATCCGTATAGGTGATTATTTCCATTTTCATCAGTTCATACCCAAGACAAAGGAATTCGGGGAGAGTCAAGCTAGAAGACCCACAAAAACATGTGCTTCTCGGGGGGAATTAACCCTGTCTTTTTCTTTCTTCTTTCTATTTTCTGATTAAATAAGTGAGGTGTGATAAAGATAGGCCCAAGTGTGGGGGCGGTAGACTTCTTTCTATATAGTCACGTATACTTTTTGGCCATGGATCTTAAGATCATGAAGACCCGAGCTTTGTTATCAATCCTCCAATCATCCGGTTCTTCGATCTTTTGCTTAGTTTGTGGGAATCCACGAATCCTGATCTTGTAATATATAAAAATGTGTTTCCCCTTTCACTCTTGGAATTTTTTTGCATTTTTCCTTTTGTCATTCGAAATTGTGGGGTAAATACCGCGAATTTTTGTGAAATGAGGCCAATGTTCCATTCTAAGGTGGGAGGGATTTCTATCGAAATGTGATCTTACCTGTGCCTTGTTGTGTCCCTCGTAGCCCCGTTTTGGCCAAAATTTTAAATTTTTAAGTCTTAATATTTAGTTTATTGTTCATATCTTAAAAATATATATAAAAAAAATAAAAAAATAATAATAATAAAAAATTTGTGTGTAGAAAAATGATGAAAAATAAAAGTAGTTAAAAAAATATAATAATAATAATAATAATAATAATAATAATAATAATAATAATAATAAGTGTTTTGACACGAATGTAGGCTTTTCATTGGTGAGAACGAAAAGTAAATTTTGACCCGACTGGTTTTATATCTTTGCTAATCTTTTATAGAAGGAGCTATAAAACGCGAGTCTAGCTTAAAAAAGTTAAGACTTTGCAAGTTCCCATAATTGATTTTAAATATGCAAAGATGAATTTAATAGCTAATATTCACAATTTTTCATTATTATAAATTTTAAATGTGGAAAGACAAGAGATTATAGAGTAGAATATAAGTTTTGATGCTAAACATAGAATAGTTGGATTTCTTTAAGGCTCATAAGTGTTAATTGTGGCTTTTTCTCTCATTAGCTTGTTTCACCTTTATATATAACTGTTTAAATAAATAAAGTTTCTTTGTTTTTTGCAATTCTTAGTTTAGATCCTTTCATAGAAAGTCCATCTGGTGAAATTAAGGTACACATCGAGGTTTTGTCAGTGTTGTGGGGAAATAGACTCCTGGACCATGGTCGGCTCGCATACGATGTGGCAGATCTTAAAGACCCACACACTTGAAATTTGGCTATAATAATAATAATTAAAATAACCGAAGGCCGAAATAAAGACATGCTGGATCATAGGTCGTCCGCATACCCGATTGACAGTCTTTAAAAGGGGAGGTAATAAAAATAATAAATAAAAACTGTGGCAGATAAAAGTTTACTACCTCTTGCCGGCCATAACCGTTGTTGCAATCTTCTAAATAAGGCACACAGTTATTAATAATCCCGAGACTGAATCCAAATTTTGCTGCATCTTGCCGGCTTATACAACCGATGTAGCACAGCCTTCTAAAAGGTCGTAGGAAATTTACCGAGGTCGCGAATATGATTTTGCATCTATGCCGGCTCACGACCCGATGGTGCAAGACCTCTAAAGGACCGAGTTTAATCATGTTGCAATAAAATAATAATTATAAAGCCAATTTCGACGTCCGGGGTTATCTAAATAAAGCTCCGTCTCTGGGACTCCTTGTTGAAGTTGTTGCTGATGAAATTAAAAGGATTAACCTTTAAATCAGTGCAAATATAGAAACCTTAATGTGGACCTTATTCTCACCCTATCACTCATTTAGAAAGGAATTCAAACTAATTGTGGTCTAAACCAAACCTGTTTTACATTATTAATTAATAAGGAAATAATTTTTTGTCACCAAATAATAATAATAAAAAACTTATAGAAATCAAGGAATAAGGAGGAAAAGTAAGTACACAATTAGCTTTTTATGATAGAGTTTACTTCATAACTTGTATTTTGCAATGACTTGTTTTAAGCTTGGCTTGGAGAGGATGAAAGTCGGGGGCCCGACGATAGAAATTTATCCATATGGTACACTAAATTGTGCGTTTTGTTCCGTGATCCTAAAATTTATCAATAATAATGAAAGAAATAATCATTGTAAGTTGAAATTATGTTTTTATATTGTTTAAAAAATAAAAAAAAAATAAAGCAAAAAATAAAAAATACAAACAAATCATATCATACAAAAATGGGTAAAACTGAAGGTGCTTTGGCGATTTTAAATGATTTTTGAAACTTTTAATGGACCTTTTTTGTTCTTGTTTGATTGTGAGGGGTCATAGGTTAAAAGGGGATTTAATTACTTATTCCCGGGTGTGTTTTATTTACATTGCGTGTGGGACCAACAATGACTTAGTGTAGGGGAATCTGATGTGTGCTAAAACACACATCGTTTATACCCCATAAAACACTATTAATCGGACTAAAAATGCTAAAATATGGACAATTATATTGCAGATATGTAACGACCCACTCCGGAAAGGAGGCCGAAACGTCATAATCATGGTGTCATATCAAAGCATAATAAAGGCATAAAGTCATAAATGATAACATAGGACAAGGTGGAAAGCCGGAATCAAACATGCGGCTCCCATTATGAGATCAACCTGAATAACGTAAAAAGAAGGACTAAAGTACGAAACATGTGTCAAATATAATAGCACATCAAAAATGTCATACGATATACAAGAAAGGAAGCTAATAGGTCCACTTTCCTAAGCACACACTCCTCAAGCGCTAAATCTCCCCTCTTAGATACCTGCCGTATAAGAAAGAGAAAGAAAACAACGGCTGAGCATAACGCACATTGAACCGGATTATAATTAACAATGTAATTAATAATTAATGGAATGCCTGGATAGTAAATACAAAGTAGCGGAAAGAATCAAAAGGTCATGAGGAAACCTGGAGAATGCCGTCATGAAGAATAGGAAATAAACATGAAATCATGGTAATACGAATAAAGATTTCATAAATTTCATGGATAGTATAAACAAGAAATAATAAGGAATGCCCACGATCTCATATATCATACATGTCATAAAATAATGTCGTGAATACATGCATATAATAGAGTGGCTGCCTCAACATGTAATAAGGTTGACCTCAATATAATAAAAAGGGTGGAGGGATCAGCTCCAATGTGATGGATGTATGAGGCACCCACCAACCAATCACCATAACGAGTAAACAGGTAAACTAATGAATGCACCCATAACTCCCCCTGAAATAATAATGGCCAAACATGAAATATAATCTGGTAGACATGAAAAGGGAACGCCGCAGTGAAATCACACTCAACGCGAAGAGTCGTGACACAGGTGCCTCATGTGTCATCGTCATGGGAAGATACCGTCCATGACTAGGTTGTAAGTCAAGTAAATCATGGTCATGGCGTATATATAGCTTCGGCAATAGAATAATCTGAAAATCAAACATGTAAAGGATCACTGGCAAAAGACATCGTAATAGAAAGCATAGCATTTCTGAGGATGAATCATGAAAAAAGAAAAGAAATGTCCTTACTGAAAGGACGGAAAGAACCGTACCGTTATGTCCAACATTAAAACGAAAGAGATGGATAAGAAAGATGGAAGCTACTCCTGCTTAATTCGAACTACAAGACATATATAAGATTACTTGTCATGATTAGGTTACTTTCCTTTTTTAGTACTTTCTATTTTTAGTAACTTTTTATAAATTAGCATGATTCCTTGATTAGTACGTTTCATGATTAACATATTCCATGATTAGTAGGTTTCATGATTAGTATTCTTGTTATAAATTAGGAGTACTTTCCTAAAACATAGCAGCATCTAAATTATATAAGTTTCCAAAAATAGACTTTCTTAATTAATCTTTCCATAATGATAACTTCCTGATTGTAATAAGTTTCATGATTTTAACTGTCCCAAAAATAGACTTTCCTAAAAAATTACAGTTTTCTATAGATAGACAGGTTTTCCTTCTATAAATAGCAGGTTTCTATAAATAGCATGTTTCTATAAATAATATCAAAATTGACATTTTCTAAACCCCCCAACTTATTTTTTTCTTAGATCAATAACAAATATAATAACATCTTAAATCAAACCCCTAAGTTTCAGAAATTACAAAACATAGTCCTATACTTTTAAATAGCAATCTCGGCTAACAAAATAATTCCACAAAACCCTAATCAAAATTTCCCCCAACACAAACACAATTATTTACCAATTAGTGGCATTATTACACCTGGAAAAAATAACAAAACCCTAACCCTAATTCATATTAATCATTTTTCTTCCCTTTTTCCCATTTTTCCGAATTCGGTAAACACATTTTAAATCTCCAATAATGCATTCGAATCTATTATAATTATTCCGAACAATTTTTCTTGAGTTATTAAGAACTGTAAAACCTCATAAAAATAAAAATAAATTTTACAATAATTTTATATGCCGATTTCGATTTTTCATTTCAAATTAGGGATTTGGAATAATGTTTCAATTTATAAAATCAAAATAAAGTGCATGAACATTTCTCCCAGGTAATTTATCACATATTAACATGATGAACCCTAAGTTATAAAATTACCTTTTGATGGCCCTTGATAATTTTTAAGATTTAATGGGCGACCCAGTTTATGATTTTTCGACCCAAACAATACCAAAAATCGCATCAAGCACTCCCAAAGCTTTTCCACTATTTTTCCCACACTCCATAGAGACTTCAAATGATCTTAGAAAATCGTACAAGTCTGGAAAAATACTTGTTGCCGCCACTTAATTTATTTTAAGGTCGTTGGTATTTTATTTAGGATTTATGTAAAATGAAAGGTGAATACAAAGATATACATAAGAGTTTGCCGAGTCCTAGGGCATTTCAAAAATGGAATAAAAAATCAGGTTTTATTATTATACATAATTATTATAAATTTTTATCCATATTTTTATTTAATAATTTGTAATTTATAAATTAATTAAAATACAGTATATAAATTCGGGCATATTATAACCTTATAATAATTTGTTAAATTAATTTCCTTGTATAACATAAAGTATTTTGATCTTACAAAAAATTTCATAATTGCTATATATTGTATTTCATACTTTACAATAATACAAACTAAATTTAATTAAGCATTAATAAGATGTTCTTGCATTAGGGTATTATGGTTAATTTTACACTTATTGAAATTTTTAGGTTTTTACAACTCCCCCCCTAAAAAAAAATTCGTGCCTCGAATTAGAAACATGCAACTACCTGAAAAAAAACATACCAGATCATGGAAGAAAATGAGGATAAGAAGTCCGTATAGACTCCTCGGTCTCCCAAGTGGCTTCCCGCTCGTGATGATATCCCTCCAAAGTATTTTTGGGACAAAAAGGGATCGACTTGTTCCACATGACTTTCTTTCCTGACGGTCTAGAATAGACTCAGGCTCTTCCGATATAAGATAAATCTACGGATCGGATCTGAATAGATAAGAGACAATGTGAAAGAGGATGATAACTTTGTAACCTCTGAGTATGGATACATGACACACATTGTGAACATGAGATAGCTGAGGAGGTAACGCCAAACGATAGGAAACCTCACCAACACCGATCAAGAATCTCAAACGGTCCCTATGAAACGAGGACAAAGCTTCCCTTGATACCAAAACGCCTGGGTAGTGATACTTTTAAGAAAACATGTTCACGAACCGGCTGGAACTCTAACGCTCTGCGATGTCTGTCGCGTAACCTTCTGACGAGCTTAGCTTCCTAACTTTTCCCTGGCGTACGGCGACCTTTTCATTAGTCACCACCTCCATTCATCTACCCTTAACCTTCAGAATAACGTTCGCCGACCTATATCCCAACAAATAGGAGCACGACATTTCCACCATACAACATCTCAAAAAGACGCAATATAATGCTCGCAATAGCCAACGTTATTGTAGCAAACTCTACTAGACATATAATAAGTCATCCCAATTTCCTGCCCAATCTAAAGCACAATGAACGTAACATATCCCAAATGTATTTGAATCGGTACGGCTCCGACGTCCAACGGACTCAAGGATGAAAAGCTGTACAAACTTGAGCCAGGTTCCCAAGATTTCTGTAACCTTTCCATAAACGAGAGCGTGAAACGTGATCTTCTATCAGACACGATCGCTGAAAGGAAGTACCGTTGTAATCGAACAGATTTCTGGTTGAACATATCTCTGCTAATTTACTAACATGGGATAATCCTATACGGATAGGAAGAAAATGTGCCGATTTAGTCAAGCGACATCCCTACAACAACCAGATAGCATCGTGCTCCTCTTAGTCCGTGGTAACCCGGTAACAAAAATCCGCCATGGAGATATTTTCGTCCCACTTCCAAACAGGAATCTCTAGCGGTTGCAATAGCCCCACTTGCACATCTGGTGTTCAATCTTAACTCTGACATTTTAAACACTTGACACAACAAACGTAGCCACATTGCGCTTCATACCACTCCACCAAAAAAGTGTTTCTTGAGATCGTGGATACATCTTCGTCGAACTGGATGAATCGAAAATGAGAACAATGAGCTCAGGTCATCAAGGCTTCCCGAAGTGGTATGATCCTCTGGTACGCATGAATTTTATGTACCCTACCATAAAAGTCATGTCATCAAACGCGAAACTCGGTCAGCCTGATCAATATTCTGAATAATTGCCCAGATTTCTCCGTCATCCTTCTGAGCTGTCTTGATCTGTGAAATTAGGTTAGGCTCAACCCTCAGACTATAAGCACTAAAACCAACTCTGTCCACCGAACACATAATACTATATCCAAAACGACTCAAGGTCACGAATAATCTCTCTTCCACCTGGATGCCACTATCTTTCCCGACTTCCTTACTCAAAGAAAAGCACAGCCACTACATTCGCTTTACCCGGATGGTACTGAATGTTGGTGTCATAATCCTTCAATAACTCCAACCAACGCCTCTGTCTCATATTTAATTCTCGTTGCGTGAAGATATATTTAAGGCTCTTATGATCGGTAAAAATATCACACGACTCGCCATAAAGGTAGTGTCTCCAAATTTTGAGAGCGAAGACAACGGCTGCTAATTCCAGATCATGAGTAGGATAGTTAACCTCATAGGGCTTTAGGGTTGTCGTGAGGCATAGGAAATCACTTTCCCATGCTGCATGAGTACACAGCCAAGACCCTTCTTAGAAGCATCACTGTAAATCTGAAATCCACCTGAACCAGATGGAAGAGTAAGAATAGGCGAGGAAACCAAACGTTGCTTAAGCTCTTCAAAGCTCTTTTCTCGCTCTTCATTCCATACAAACTTCTCACCTTTTGCATTAGTAAAAAAATAAAAAATAAAAAAAAAAAAAAATAAAAAAAAAAAAAAAAAGAAAAAAAAAAAAAAAAAATAATAAAATAAAAAAAAAATATAAAATAAAAAAAGATAAAATAATAAAAAAAAAAAAAAATGAAAAAAAAAAAATAAAACAAATAAAAAAAAAAATTAAAAAAAAAAAAAAAAAACTATAAAAAAAAAAATAACAAGATGAAAAAATAAATTAAATAAAAAAAAACAAATAAAAACAATAAAAAAAAATATAAGCTATAAAAAATAAAAAAATAAAAAAAATAATAAAAAAAAATAAAAATCATAATAAAGCAATAAAAGTCTAAAAAAAAAAAAAAAAAAATAAATTAAAAAAAAAAATAAAATCTAAAAAAAAAAAAAATGTAAAAAAAAAAAAAAATAAAAATGTTAAATAAAAAATATAAAAGACAATAAAAAAAAAAAAAAAAAAAAAAAGAAAATAAAAAAAAAAAATAAAAAAATACTAATAAAGATAAAATAAAAAATAAAAAAATAAAAAAAACAAAAAATAAAAAAAAAAAAAAAAAAAAATCAATAAGCTTGGTTAAGGGATAAGGCTAATCGGTGAGAAACCCTCTAACGAATCTGCAGGTTAAAAAATACCTGCTAATCCAAGAAAACTCCGTACTTCGGTCACAGACGTCGGTCTTGGCCATTTGGTGATAGCCTCAACCTTCGCCGGATCCATAGTAATTCCTTCTGCTGAAACAATGTGACCCAGAAATGCCACCTTACTCAACCAAAATTCGCACTTTGAAAACTTGGCATATAATTTCTCCTGTCGTAAAAACTTAAACATGCGGAGAATTGCTCCTCGTGTTCTTCTTGACTTAGAGTAAGACCAGAATACATCAATTAATCACGAATGACGAACTTGTCCAAGAATTTCATGAAAACTCGTTCATCAAGGATCCATAAAAACAGCATTGAGCCATTCGTGAGACCAAAAGGCATAACCAGAATTCCAGAATGACCATAACGTGTGCGAAAAGCAGTCTTGGAAATGTCCAGCTCTTTTTCACTCGCAACAGAAGGTAACGCAGAATCGTAAAACAATCTTGGAAAAATGTTTAGCGCCTCTGAAGAGCGATCAAATAAATCACTATACTGTGGAAGTGGATAACGATATACGAAGGTGATCTTGTTCAATCACGGTAGATCGATCCATAATACTCATCAACCGTCCTTCTTCTTGACAAACAGAATCGGTGCACCCCATGGCGATACACTCGGACGCCCCCCCCGAATAAAACCTCGCACCAACAACTCCGTGTAACTGATCCTTTCAACTCTTTTAACTCAATCGGTGCATGCTGATAAGAGGAGCATTGGAGATAGGCTCAGCTCCGGGAATAAGCTCAAATGTTAAACTCAACACAGGCGAATATGGGGTAGCTTGGTATTCCCTGGAAGTTCTTCCGTAAATACGTTCCGTTGAAATTCGGAAACAATCGTCTGATCATGAATAGAAGAAACTCAGAATCGTGTCCAATGAATGGTAGCCATAAAACCTTCCTCAAGTCCATGCGATAGTAAGGTTCGTGCTTTTAAAGTCGGAAAGTGACTTCATAGATTTTCCCGTAAAGAACCAAGATAAATAAATTCATAGGAGCAGAATATCGCCGGACTATAACACTACGGGAATAGACAGTCCAATCATAGCACGGTGTGCTGCTAACGCAGTCAACACCCCGAAATTATGTCAAATTCACACAATATCCAAGAAGTAGCATTAACTAACGAATCTTGTCATCAAACCTGTAGGAGGAAAGATCTCTAAATACTTGGTAAATACGTGCGGAGTCTTTCATGGGCGTGGAATAGTACATAAACATATCAAGTATTATAGGTGTCCTAGTAAAAACATGAATCAAACTTGGAGATATCACAGAATGGTCGCACACCTGTATCATATAAAACAAACACTGCACGTCCGAAATATAAATGAATGCACCCGTGATGGGTACCTGAAGTATTGGCGGTCCTTATCCTGAGTAAGAGTGCAACGACACGGCCTGATCGTCTGCTTCTTGTCAACTTGACCCATACAAACTAGCACAGAGTTCTTCTTGCAGTCCCGCTGAAGATACCATCCTGGCCACATTTGAAGCCTGTACCAGCAGCACGACGACACACTCCTAGGTGTACTACGTCCACAATGTGGTGCAAACAAGGTGAGTATAACACCTCAGCGTGGTAACCTTGGACAGCTGGGTAACCTGATTCAAAGATAGATCATGAGGAACATGAACTTTGAAGACATATAGAAAAACAAACTAGTATTATCAAATGATTTACCCGAGTTGGTAGATTCCGTTAGGATGAGCTGTGACCTCTGTTCCTTTGAGTCCGTCCAGCACTAGAATTCCTGTTACAAATCGTGATGTTAGATTCATGTCTTATAACATAAAAAGACATAACCGATTTAGATTGACCTGTTTGTTGTCATAGGTAGTACTTGTTGTTATTGTGTTATAGTAGTTACCACCAACCGCCCTGCCTTCAGATCCCTGACGTTCATTTTTCTGATCGAGACTCCGATAATAATTCTGCTGCTGTCCGACTGATTCGGTCTCCACTCTTATGGCCAGGAGAATAGTTTGAATGATACATATGTAAGGAAAGGGAGGGTAAAACATAGAAAAGGGTCGCAAAACTTGAATTACAGAAACGTTTACCTCTTGTCTGAACGTTCGACCTATCATAGTCATCCCTGTCACCGAAGGATCTCTAGTTGCGTGCATCATCCGCAACCTACAACATCCCGTCAAACTATACACATGACATGGTCAATGATTGACTTATGAAGACCCCAACAAAATTCTTTCGCCTGTTCTTCTGATTATTACCAGCAGCCTTCCAAGAAAACCAGCTAGGGCGATGAAACGCTGACATGTACTCAGTACTATTTTCACACGCTCCTTTGGCGGAGCAATGGTACTCCTCTTCAAGCGCTCTTGTTCCCTAGAGGGCAAAACTGGAAGAAAGAACAAAAAAAAAAGCCCTCATAAGAAAGCTGCCCAAATCAAAGTAAGGACCACCCATCATCACGCTCCTTTGGCCTGCTTATATGCCTTTAACCACCAAGCCCAACGCGTCACCCTCGAACTTATACACAGCTAATCTGGTCTTAAAGCATCCAATACAATCCATCACGTCGAAGATCTTCTCCATAAGGGAGATCCAATCTCAGCATCAAAGGGGCTACTGCCTTCTCGACGAACGGGTAATCTGCTTATTGAAGCGCTCAACCAAGTATGAAATAGTGACTGGTGGAGATTACTACCCGAATTTTACAGCACCAAAGTCAGTGCGGTACTCTTTCGCGAACACTGCTACGCGAATACTGTGAGAGCATGGCATCCACGAGCTAGCCTGAAACGGCTGCAGCGAGTTCAGCATCGTACGAAGTGTTCACCATTACTGACATTTTGGCAAAAAGGATTAAAATGATTCAACCGTTAAAAGGACAAAACGCGACAAAGATAAACGTCGATTCTGAAGGAACCTAATGTCTACATTCCAATCCCCTCACAGGTTTAAGTTTAGATGCATACAGGTCGAAACCTATTGAGCTCTTATACCAAAAATTGTAACGACCCACTCCGGTAAAAGGAGGCCAAACGTCAATAATCATGGTGTCATAATCAAAGCATAATAAAGGCATAAAGTCATAAATGATAACATAGGACAAGGTGAGAAGCCGGAATCAAACATCGGCTCCCAATTATGAGATCAACATGAATAACGTAAAAGAAGTCTAAAGGACGAAACATGTGTCCAAGAAGTAATAAACACAACTCGTTCAAAAAGGTCTGCGATATAAAGAAAGGAAGCCTAAATAGGTCACTTCCTAAGCACAACACTCTCTCATGCACCAATCTCCCTCTAGATACCTGCCATGTAAAAGAAGAGAAAGAAAACACTTTTGTTTTTATTTTGTTGAAAGAGCATAACTCTCAGTGAACCGTAATATAATAACAAGTAATTAATAAGTATGAATCCTGGATAGTAAATAAAAAAGTAGCGGAAGATCAAAAGTGTCTATGAGGAAACCTTAGAATGCGTCATGAAGAAAAGGAAAAAACACATGTAAAGCATGGTAATACGAAGTAAAGATGTCATGAAATATCATGGATAGTATAAACATAAATAATAAGGAATGCCCACGAGCTCATATAATCATACATGTCATAATAATAATGTCATGAATACATGCATATAATAGAGGGGCTGCCTCAACATGTAATAGAGGGGTGACCTCTTATAATAATATGGGTGGAGGGATCAGCTCCAATTGTAGGGATGTAGTGCAACACACCAAACCAATCACATGAAGCGTGTAAACGATGTAAACTAGGATTCCAACCCATACGCCCCTGAATAATAATGGCCAAACAAGAAATATAATCTGGTAACAGAAAAAGGGAACGCCGTGTGAAAATCACTCACAACAGCAAAGAGTTCGGTGACACAGGTGCCTCATGTGTCACGGTCATGGTACCTCCATGACTAGGTGGTAAGTCATGTAAATCATGGTCATGCGTATATATAGCTCGGGCAATAGAATAAGTCTTGAAATCAAACATGTAAAGGATCATGGCAAAAGACATAAAAATAGGGAAGCATAGCAGTTCTGGGGATGAATCATGAAAAGAAAGAATGTCCTTACTGAAAGGACGGAATATCCGTACCTTATGTCCAGCAGTAACGGAAAGAGATGGATAAGAAGATGGAAGCTACTCCTGCTTAATGCGATCTACATGTTAAAGGACATATATAAGTTACTTGTTCATGATTAAGGTTACTTTCCATTTTTAGTAACTTTCTATTTTTAGTAACTTTTTATAGATTACATATTCCCTTGATTAGGTACGTCCATGATTAACAAATTCCATGAATAGTATGTTTTCATGATTAGTATTCTGTTATATTTGGGGTACTTTCCCTAAAATAGCACTTCTAAATTATAGTAATTTCCAAAAATAGACTTTCAAATTAACTTTCCATAATAGATAACTTCCTGATTTTAATAATTTCCATTTAACTACCCAACATAACTTCTAAAAAATAGCAGGTTTCTATATATAGCAGGTTTCTATAAATAGCAGGTTTCTATAAATAGCAGGTTTCTATAAATAGCAGGTTCTATAAAATACAAAACAAAATGGACATTTTACTATTCCTGAACCCGCCAACTTATTTTTCTTAGTCATAAAAAATTTACTTAAACATGCTTAAATCCAGACACCAAAGTTTTCAGAAATTAACAAAACAAAGTCCTTAAACTTTTTAAATAGCAATTCGGCTAACAAAATAATTCACAAACCCTATCAAATTTTCCTCCCCAATCACAAACACAATTATTTACAAATCATTGGCATTAATTACACCTGGAAAAATAACAAAAACCTAAACCCCTAATTCATTTTAACCTTTTCTTCATTTTTTTTCCCTTATTTTTGAATTCGGGAAACACATTTAAATCCCAATAATCTATTCGACATTATTTATAAATTATTCTAAACAATTTTATGAGTTATGTGAATATGTACATACCTCAGAAAAATATTAAAATAAATTTTAACAATAATTTTAATAATGTCCGATTTCATTTTCATTTCTAAATTAGTGGTATTTGAATATGTTTCAATTATTAAAATCAAAATAAAGCGGTATGAACATTTTTCCCATTTTATAACATATTTAACATGATTAAACATAATGTATAAATTACCTTTGATGACCCTGATGATTTTATGATTTAATGCACCCGGTTCTGATTTTCGACGTAACACCCCAAAACATAACCAAAAATCGAATCAAGCACTCCCCAAAGCTTCCCCTATTTTTTTCACACTCCTTAGACTTCAATGATCTTAGAAAAACTCGCACAAGTCCTGGAAAAATCTGTATTGGCCGCCACTAATATATTTAGGGTTCGGTGGTATTTGTTTTAGGATTTAGTAAAATAAAGTGGAATAAAAATACATAAAGTTTGGCCGAGTCCTAGGGCATTCAAATGCGGAATAAAATCAGGTTTTATTATTACATAAATTATATATATTAATCCATATTTTATTTAATAATTTTTGTAATATATAAATTAATTAAATACATATATAAATATCGCATAATATACCTATAATAATTTTAATAAATTTTCGGTATAACAAAAAGTATTTTGGGATCTTACAAAAATTTCATAATTGCTATATAATTTATATTCATAAGTTTCTATAATTAAACAGAAATTTAATTAAGTTTTTTATAGGAATTTTCTGCATAAGGGGTATTTTTGGTAATTTTACAACTTATGAAATTTTTAGTGTTTTAAAGATATGTTTGGTTGTGGGTATTATATTATGTCTTGCAGGTAAAAGGGATTGAAAACAAAGCAAAATATCGCCAGGTATTTACTAGGTTCGTTACGATCAAGATTGCCTATTATTCAGATCAAGATAAAAGTCATGATAAAATCCCCAGACATAGCCATTAGTAAAAGAGCGCGAAGAAAACGAGTCAACGGTGTCCTCAGGATCTATTTGGCCATGCCCCGTAACACAATTTTATGGCCGGCCAGCCCAAGTAGCATAGGCGCCAACAATAAAATGCCCAACAAGTAAAATAAAACTGAAATATATATGTGTTGGATGACGTCATCAGCATGTGTGTTGAAATTAATTCATATAGGGTCACGTGACCAATCATTTACTAAGAAATGGACAAGTAGAAGGGAGACACGTAGCAAGCAAATTGTTTATATCTTTAATTCAATTCTTTATACTAGCAATAAAAGATCCAATGGATATAATGAACGCGTACGAGGAAAGCTAATCAAAGGGACACGTGCCATCCATCCGTTAGTGGATCAAGCCTGCAATCCGAGGGAGTGTCTTTCAAGGCCAATGATTGGCTGGTCCAATTTTACAAATCTCACCCTCTTATGGCTATAAATATTACCCCCCCTCATTATTTTTTAGCTAGCTTTAGGAGTAGATTAATATTAGTTTAGCTTATTTTAATTTTGAGCTTATTATAGTTAGTTTTTTGCTTATTTGTCTTTCATAGCTTAATGTAATCTGCTGTTTTACAGCTTATTTCGTTTATGTAACAAGATTTGTTTTGGCTTAATGAAGATGATGTTTTATGTTTAAGGTGCTTATTACTTGTCCTTTTTCTTTCTATTCTTTCAAAAGCTTATTCATAAATAACGCTTCAACTTAGCTTCTTTTTGAGTTTACGCCCTTTGATGTTCCAAAGCGCTCGTTTATATATAATAAAGCTACTAATAGCTTATTTAATTTGTTTACTTATATTGTTTGTTAAGAGGTTATCAATTTAGCTTGATTGTTGTTAAGGTTGCAAATAAATTTTCAAGTGCTTAATGAATCAGTTGAATGAGCATACAGTTTCGGATAGTGTTTAGATTTCATCTTATTTTTAAGTGCTAAATCAATTAAGTTTTGGGATTTCTAAAAACTTATTTAGACATGCCCGGTTAAATAGATCCTTGGCTTAGAATTATCAAAATCGTTCGGCTTACTTCTTCTCGCGATTTGCTTATTGTTTCAATTATTACTAATTTAGTTCGGGTCTCGATTGTTTATGTACTTATTTGATCTCGTCAAGTGTTTATTGGTTTAGTTATGTTCACAAACGTCTTCTCTAGTTTAGTTTTAACATTATAGTGCTTATTCTCTTTTCATCATCGCTAATTGCGTAGCTTATTAAACTCATCACCAGTAATTGCCTTTTGGTTTAAGCTAATTAAGATTACAAAATTAGCAAAAGTGTAACTATGAACTAGGTTTCTTATTCTTAGTTGGGCAACACGAGTGTAGTTGAATTATTATATTGACGGCTAATGTTCATTCTGAGGGCCTCGTAAGTTTTAATTTGGGCTTTCCAAATGTAAATAGCAGTATTTAGTTTTTATAAAGATTGATCGATGGCTTTTGGCTTTTGTTTGTATCGCATTGCTACGTTTTTGGAATTGCATTTGGGCTACAACAGTTAGTACAATTTGGTTATAACTGTTTTAATATTAACAGTGTTTATGTTTGTGTTTTGATATTTGGTACCGGTCAACTCATGAGGCGAGGAGCTTAAGGGTTTATTTAGCTAGACCGAATTTGATTAGTTGCTTTAGCTAAATAAATCGGTTGATTATCGTTTATTTGCGGCTCTTCAATTCGGTTCAATTTTCTATCCTTTTTCCATTTAATTAGTATATCTTATTTAAAAATGTTTAGTTTTGTTTGTTTGATCATTATGAGTAGCGAGTAGTTTAATTTATGCTTGTTAAGTGATAATTGTAAATTAGGAATTAAGTGTGAATTTAAAAAAGGTTTAGAGATTAATAATTTGTCGGATTATTTAGATTTGTAAGTTGATTGTTTTAAGGGAAAAATCCAGAGAATAATCAATTTACACATCTAGTAATTATTTTCTTTTTAAGAGATCGTTTTCGAAAAAAACCAACGTTGTGAGAAAATTATCTTTTCTAAGGATTATAATTCATTAATAAACCTAAATTCACACTTAAGGAACTTTTCTCGTCACTTAACAAGCATATTCGTCATTTATATCTTTTAGATCAATTTTAGTATAATCTTATAGTTTTAAACCTTAGAATTAATATTAGTTTAATTTTTAGTATAAAAATTGTTTAAAACCAAAACCAAAAAAACTTGAATGACAATCAAGCTCGATTTACAACTTGAACGTAGATTTTCATTCATCTCTCGCCGAGGAAAACGATACCCGTGTTGATTACTTATTATTCTTTCCTAAGAATAATTTGTATGATACTTTGCTTACGTATACGTATATATATTATATATATATATTATATCTGAGGGTTTATTTGATACACGCGTTTGTGAAACGACCAATATCAAAATGGCGCCGCTGCCGGGGAGAGGTGTAGCGATTTTTACGGGATTGTTTGTGTTCGAGCCTTGAAGATCCTTTCTTCGGAAAGTTTATTTTCGTTCTTATAAAAAAATATAAAATCCAAAAATATTTTTCTTCTTATTTTTATTTTTCCTTTTCTTTTATAAATATTAAAAATACCAAAAATATTTTTTATCTTTATAAAAAATTTTCAAAAAAAATATTCTCCTTTATCCTCTTACTTCATTTAATTCTTATCTTCTTTATCCTCTTATCAGTTTAATTCTTCGACATGTCTTCGTATAACCATTTTGGTTGCTCGTGGTGTGGAGGTCCGTTTAATGGTGGAAATTGTCCGGGCTGTAGCAGTGTAGGATCCGGAAATGAGTTTGTCTATGACCCAAATCCTTATTCTTATAATGAAACACCGAACTTCTTCAACCAACCTCCACAGCCCCAGTACGAGACATACTCGTGTGAGTTATGTGGGAACGATTCTCACTATGGTTTTGATTGTCCGCCACGGTTACCGCTTGTCTATGAGCAGGAACCGTGCTACAATCAAAACTTTAGTGATAATTATTATCCACAAAATTCACCGAGTTTTCCACAGCAATATCTTTGCTGTGAAAACTGTGGGGGTCCTCATGAAAGTTTTCAATGTCAACCGATGAATCAAAACCACTTTGAGCATAATTCTAACTATTCCGGTTTTGACCAACCCCTGCAGTATTCCATCAATCATCAAGAAGATCTTAATCAGCAAAGGATAAGTGATGTGTACGATGGATGGGATAAACTAGAGGAGTCTTATAATGAAATTTTCGACATGGTGCGATCATTTTGTGAAATGGTAATTCAACGAAAGCAGGCGGCCAATATTAGTACTCATACTCCTGAGCCTTCGAGACATTTCAATTTTACTTGCGATGATAACGATGATGACGAGGAGTATACTATTCCTTTAAAAGATATGCCTCAAATTTCTTCGTCTATTGATCTCGCACCCGTGTCTTCTATTGTGGAGCCCGGGGACTCTCTTATAATGGGGAATGAGGAACTTAGCACTATTCCTGAAAAGGAATCGGACGAATTCATAAAGTCCAGTGTTGAGGATCTTATTCCAATCCCAAGAGAGTCTGAGGATACATCCGGTAGTGATAGTGAGAGCGTTTTACCTTCGAGTGATGATTTCTCTCCCATTTTTGAGGAAAAATCCGTGACTTTCTCTAACCCTCTTTTCGATTCAAATAATGATTTTACCTCTAGTGATGACGAGTCACTATCCGATAAGGACGTTCCAAAAGATGTTAAAATTTACTCGAACTCTCTTTTCGAATTTGACGACGAATATATCTCTAGTGACGTAAATCCTCTTTTTGATGAGGAGTAAGAGGACATTGA
Source organism: Tanacetum coccineum (assembly GCA_026074375.1). Classification (NCBI taxonomy): domain Eukaryota; kingdom Viridiplantae; phylum Streptophyta; class Magnoliopsida; order Asterales; family Asteraceae; genus Tanacetum; species Tanacetum coccineum. Next base: position 83,041 of record BQNB010001896.1, on the reverse strand, counting down.
GTGCAAGGATTCTATGATCTTAAACTTGATTGAGGTCGTACTTTATAGTCACACCTCTTTCCGATTCTAATGAGGATGAGTTTTTCACCCCTAGAGACGACGTTGAGCTTTTACTTCACCATGATCCGTCTATAAGCATTGTTTCCATTCTCGAGGGATTCATCGATGAACCACCTCTCGAAGAGAATGATGATTTATTTGATCTGGAATCAAAAGAAAATGACTGGAAGAAGATTTTGTACGATGCTCCAATTGATGATTTGATTACCGAGGACAAAGTTTTCGACCCCGGGATTCATGAGAAAAGTTTTTCTCCGACATTTGTGAAGTTAACCTTTGAGGATCGCCATTATTTTCCCATCACATTTGTTATCCGAATATTTCTTCCTTATCTCACTTATTCGGTGGATTCTCCTTTTCTTCTCTCCTCCGGGAGTGAGGATACTATTTTTGACCCTGGTATCTCTGCTTTCCATTTTTATTCTCTTAAGCCGGTGGCATATGAAAATTCGATGGTGATTTTTCCATTCTTCTGTTTCTGCCCCAAGGACAAAGGAATTCGGGGAGAGTCAAGCTAGAGGCTCGCACAAAAACAAGCGCTTCTCGGGAGGTAACCCGTGTCTTTTCTTCTTTCTATTTCTTGATGATAAGTGAGTGATGATATGTTAGTGCCCAAGTGGGGGGCAGTGCTTCTTTCTTTAGTATGTGTATCCATTTTTTGCAGTTCCTTAATCTGAAAGGACCCGTGCTTGTTTTCAAGCCTCCAACTCATCGGTCTTCGATCCTTTGGATTATTTTGGAATCCTCAATCCTGATCTTATATATATATATTGTGTTTCCCCTTTCACACTTGGAATTTTTTGCATTTTCCTTTTTCATTCGTAAGTGTGGGGGTAAAACCCGATATTTTTGAACATTGAGGCCAATGTTTCATTCTAAGTGTGGGGAGGGATTTCTATCGAAATGTGATCTTACCTGTGCCTTGTTGTGTCCCTCGTAGCCCCGTTTTGGCCAAAATTTTAAATTTTTAAGTCTTAATATTTAGTTTATTGTTCATATCTTAAAAATATATATAAAAAAAATAAAAAAATAATAATAATAAAAAATTTGTGTGTAGAAAAATGATGAAAAATAAAAGTAGTTAAAAAAATATAATAATAATAATAATAATAATAATAATAATAATAATAATAATAATAAGTGTTTTGACACGAATGTAGGCTTTCCATTGGTGAGAACGAAAAGTAAATTTTGACCCGACTGGTTTTATATCTTTGCTAATCTTTTATAGAAGGAGCTATAAAACGCGAGTCTAGCTTAAAAAAGTTAAGACTTTGCAAGTTCCCATAATTGATTTTAAATATGCAAAGATCGATTTATTAGGCTAAGTATTCACGAGTTTCTTTATTAGAAATTTTAAATTGTGAAGAACAAGAGATTATAGAGTAGAATATAAGTTTTGATGCTAAACATAGAATAGTTGGATTTCTTTAAGGTCATAAGTGTTAATTGTGGCTTTTTATCTATTAGTGGTTTACCTTTATTATAAAATGTTTACCTATAAATAAAGAAATATTTTCTTTGTTTTTTGCAAGTTCTTAGTTTAGATCATTCATAGAAAGTCCATTGTGAAATTTTAGGTACACATCGAGGTTTTGTCAGTGTTGTGGGGAAATAGACTCCTGGACCATGGTCGGCTCGCATACCGATGTGGCAGTTATTAAAAGACCACACGACTTGAAATTTGGCGTATAATTCATAATAATATGAAATAAACCGGAAGCCGAATATGACTTCTGGATTCATGGTCGGCTCGCATACCGATGTGACAGTCGTTTAAAGGGTGGAGGTAATAATAATAATAATAAAAAACTGTGGGCTGATAAAAGTTTACTACATCTTGCCGGCTCACAACCGATGTGGCAGTATTCAAAGCAAAGGCACATAGTTATAATAATCCGAGACTGATAAAAGTTTGCTGCATCTTGCCGGCTTACAACCGATGTTGCAGCCTTCTAAAAGGTCGAGGAAATTACCGAGGTCGAAATATGTTTGCTGCATCTTGCCGGCTCACAACCGATGTTGCAGCCTTCTAAAGGACCGAGGTTTAATAAATGTTGCAATAATTAATAGTATTAAAGCCTATATTGTGAACTCGGGGTTATCTAAATAAAGCCTCCGTCTCTGGACTCGTAGTTGAGTTGTTGCTGATGAAATAAAAAGGATAACCTTTAAATCATGCGAAATTAGAACCTTAATGTGGACCTTATTCTCACCCTATCATCTCTTTAGGAAAGGATTTCAAACTAATTGTGGTCTAAACCGGGTTTACTTTATATTAATAAGGACATAATTTATTTGTCACCAATAATAATAATAAAATCCTTAGAGGAAATTAGGAATAAGGGAGGAAAAGTAAGTACACAATTAGCTTTTATGAGTAGTGTTAGCTTCATAACTTGTATTTTGCAATGATCTTGTTTTTAAGCTTGGCTTGGAGAGGTGAAAGTCGGGGACGATGAATTTATCCATTTGGACACTAAATTGTGCTTTTGTTCCGTGATCCTAAAAGTTATCAATGAATAATGAAAGAAATACATTGTAAGTTGGAAATTATGTTTTATGTTTAAAAAATAAAAAAAAAATAAAAAAAAAATAAAAAATAAAAAAAAATCATTATTCATACAAAAATGGGTAAAACGGAGGTGCTTGCGATTTAAATGATTTTTGAAACTTTTAATGGACCTTTTCTGTTCTTGTTTGATTGTGAGGGGTCATAGGTTAAAAGGGGATTTAATTACTTATTCCCGGGTGTGTTTTATTTACATTGCGTGTGGGACCAACAATGACTTAGTGTAGGGGAATCTGATGTGTGCTAAAACACACATCGTTTATACCCCATAAAACACTATTAATCGGACTAAAAATGCTAAAATATGGACAATTATATTGCAGATATGTAACGACCCACTCCGGAAAGGAGGCACGTATAGTCATAATTCATGGTGGTCTTATCTAGAATATAAAGGCCATAAAGTCATAAATGATGAACATAGGACAAGGTGGAAATCCGGATCAAACATCGGCTCCCAATTATGAGATCAACATGAATAACGCTAAAATGAAGGTCTAAATGGACGAAACATGTGTCCTCAAGATTGTATAGCACTTCAAAAATGTCTACTTTCGTGATATAACGAAAGGAAGCTAAATAGGTCACTTCCTAAGCACACACTCTTCATGCCTAATCTCCCTCTAGATACCTGCCGTATAAGGAAAGAGAAAGAAACACGGTGAGCATTAACGGCTCAGTGATCGGAATATATTAACAATGTAATTAATAGTATGAATCCTGGTTAGTAAAATACATAAGTAGCGGAAAGATCAAAAGTGTCATGGAGGATAAACCTGGAGGATGCGGCATGAAGAATAGGAAATTAAACATGTATAAGCTATGGTAATTACGAAGTTAAAGTTGTCAATGAAATTTATGGATAGTATAAACTTTAAATAATATGGATATGCCCACGAGTCATATAATCATAACATGTCATAATAATTATGTCGTGAATACTTCGCATTTAATGAGGGGTGCCTCAACATGTAATAGAGGGGTGACTCTTATAATAATTCATGGGTGGAGGGATCTGCTCCAATGTGATGGGATGTAGGAGCACACACCCACCAATCACCTTGAACGTGTAAACATGTAAAACTAAGATGCACCCTACGCCCTGAAGAATAATGCCAAACTATGAATTAAATCTTGGTAACATGTAAAGGGACGCCGCGTGAAATCAACTCTCAACGCGAAACAGTGTCGTGATCACAGGTGCCTCATGTGTCACGGTCATGGTATCCTCCATGACTAGGTGGTAAGTCTGTAAATCATGGTCATGCGTATATGTTAGCTCGGGCATAGTAATAAGTCTTGGAAATCAAACATGTAAAGGATCATGGCAAAAGACATAAAAATAGGGGAAGCATAGCAGTTTGAGGCAAAATCATGAAAAGAAGAATGTCCTTACTGAAAGGACGGTATTATCCGTACCTTATGTCCAGCAGTAACAGAAAGAGATGGATAAGAAGATGGAAGCTACTCCTGCTTAATGCGATCTACATGTTAAAGGACATATATAAGTTACTTGTTCATGATTAAGGTTACTTTCCTTTTTTAGTAACTTTCTATTTTTAGTAACTTTTTATAATTAGCATGATTCCTTGATTAGTACGTTCCATGATTAACATATTCCATGATTAGTATGTTTCATGATTAGTATTCTTGTTATATTGGGTACTTTCCTAAAATAGCAGCTTCTAATTATAGTAAGTTTCCAAAAATAGACTTTCCTTAATTAACTTTCCATAATTGATAACTTCCTGATTTAATAAGTTTCCATGATTTAACTTCCCAAAAATAGGGACTTTCTAAAATAGCAAGGTATCTTTTTTTTTTTTTTTTATATATATAGCAGGTTTCTATAATTAGCAGGTTTCTATAAATAGCAGGTTTCTATAAATAATATCAAAATGACATTTTCTACCCCCCAACTTATTTTTCTTAGATCATAACAAATATAATAACATGCTTAAATCAGACCCCAAAGTTTCAGAATTTCAAAACGGTCCTTATACTTTTAATTAGCAATTCGGCTAACAAAATCTAATTCACAAAACTAATCAAATTTTCCCCATCACAAAAAACAAATATATTTACCACAGCATTGGCATAATTACACATGGAAAAAATTAAACAAAACCTTCCCTAATTCATTTTAATATTTCTTCTCCTTTTTCCTTATTTTCGGATTTCGGTTAAAACATTTAATACTCCTATAATTCATTCGAAATTATTTATAAATTATTCCAACAATTTTTCTGAGTTATATGAGTATGTAAACTCATAAAAATTTAAAATAAATTTTACAATATATTTTATATGCCGGAATTCATTTTCATTCTAATTTTAGGGTTTTGAATATGTTTCAATTTATAAAAATTCAAAAATAAAGTGCATGAACTTTTTTCCAGGTTTTATAACATATTAACATGTGAAACATAAGTTATATAAAATTACTTTGGATGGCCTTGATAATTTTATGATTAAAGCACCCAGTTATGATTTTGACCCTCAAATAAACAATACACAAAAATGCGAATCAAGCACACCCAAAGCTTCCATATTTTCCCACATCCTTAGATTTCAAATGATCTTAGAAAAATCGTACAAGTCCTGGAAAAATTCTTTGTGCCGCCACTTAATTTATTTAGGGTTCGGTGGTATTTATTTTTAGGATTTAGTAAAATGAAAGTGAATAAAAGATATACATAAGAGTTTGGCCGAGTCCTAGGGCATTTCAAATGGAATAAAATCAGGTTTTATTATTTACATAATTATTATATATTTATCCATATTTTATTTAATTATTTTTGTAATATATAAATTAATGAAATACATTATATATATTCTGCAAATTATACTATTAATTAATTTTAAAATTAATTTCCTTGTATAACATTAAAGTATTTTGATCTTACAAAAATTTTCATAACTTGCTATCTATTGTTTTTTTAATTTCTATAATTAAACTGATATTTATTTAAGCTTTTTATAGATTTTCTTGCATTAGGGGAATTTTGGTAATTTTACCTTTATTTGAATTTTTTAGGTTTTTAAACTCCCACCCTAAAAGAAATATGTAGTCCTCGTAGTTAGAAACATGATACTGACTCGAAAAGAAAACATACCAGATCATGGAAGAAAATGAGGATAAGAAGTCCGTATAGACTCCTCGGTCTCCCAAGTGGCTTCCCGCTCGGGATGATTCCTCCAAAGAATTTTGACAAAAGGGATCGTCTTGTTCCTCATGACTCTGTCCTGACGGTCTAGAATAGACTCAGGCTCTTCCGTATAAGATATAATCTTTAGGATCTGATCGAATAGATAGAGACATGTGAAAGGAGGATGATACGTTGTAACTCTGAGTAATGATACATGAAAACATTGTGAAAGAGATAGCTGAGGAGGTAACGCATATCGATAGGAAATCCTCACCAACACGATCAAGAATCTCAACGGTCACTATGAAACGAGACTAAGCGCTTGACCTTGATACCAAAAACGGGCCATGTGTAGGTGATACTTTCAAGAAAACATGTCCACCCGGCTGGAACTCTTACGCTCTGCGATGTCTGTCGGCGTAATTCTTCTGACGAGTCTGAGCTTCCTTAAGCTTTTCCCTTGCGACGGCGACCTTTTCATTAGTCACCTCAATCATCTCCGGACCCTCAAAGAATATCGTTTGCTCGACCCTTATCCCTACAATAGGAGCACGACATCTTCATACCATTACAACTTATCAAAAGGAGCGCATTTAATGCTGCATGACAACTGTTATTGTAGGCAAACTACACTAGACATATATAGTCATCCCAATTTCTGCCATTCTAAAGCACATGAACGTAACATATCCTCTAATGTTTGAATCGTACGCTCCGACTGTCCATCGGTCTCAGGATGAAAAGCTGTACTAAACTTAAGCCTGGTTCCCCAAGCTTTCTGTAAACCTTTCCAGAAACGAGACGTGAAACGTGGATCTCTATCTGACACGATCGCTGATGGAGTACCGTGTAATCGAACAATTTCTTGTTGGAACATTTCTGCTAATTTACTAACGGGGTAATCCTTACGGATAGGAAGAAAATGTGCCGATTTAGTCAAGCGATCTACAACAACCCAGATAGCATCGTGCTTCCTCTGAGTCCGTGGTAACCCGGTAACAAAATCCATGGATATTTCGTCCCACTTCCAAACAGGAATCTCTAACGGTTGCAATAGCCCACTTGCACGTTGGTGTTCAATCTTAACCTTGCTGGACCATTTAAACACTTTGTCAAAAACGTAGCCACATTGCGCTTCTTACCACTCCACCAAAAGTGTTGCTTGAGATCGTGGTACATCTTCGTCGAACCTGGATGAATCGAAAATGGAGAACTATGAGCCTCAGTCATCAAGGCTTCCCGAAGTGTAGGATCCTCTGGTACGCATAATTTAGTACCCTGCCATAAAATGCCATCGTCATCAACGCGAAACTCGGTCTGCTGATCAATATTCTGAATAATTGCCCAGATTTCTCCGTCATCCTTCTGAGCTGTCTTGATCTGTGAATTAGGTTAGGCTCAACCCTCAGACTAGCCCAGAAACCACTCTGTCCACGAACACATAATTCGATATCCAAACGCTCAAGGTCACGAATAATCTCTTCTTCCACCTTGATGCCAGCTATCATTCCCGACTTCCTACTCAAAGCATCAGCCACTACATTCGCTTTACCCGGATGGTACTGAATGTTGGTGTCATAATCCTTCAATAACTCCAACCAACGCCTCTGTCTCATATTTAATTCTCGTTGCGTTTAAAGTTTATTTAAGGTCATATGATCGGTAAAATATCACAGACTCGCCATAAGGTAGTGTCTCCAATTTTTGAGAGCGAAGACAAACGGCTGCTTAATTCCTATCATGAGTAGGATAGTTACCTCTTAGGGCTGTTTTAGTTGTCGTGAGGCATGGCAATCACTATTCCCCATGCTGCATGAGTACACACCCAAGACCCTTCTTAGAAGCATCACTGTAAATCTAAAATCCACCTGAACCAGATGGAAGAGTAAGAATAGGCGAGGAAACCAAACGTTGCTTAAGCTCTTCAAAGCTCTTTTCTCGCTCTTCATTCCATACAAACTTCTCACCTTTTCGCATAGCTTGGTTAAGGGTAGGTAATCGTGAGAAACCCTTTCAGTATCTGCGGTAATTACCTGTTATCAAGAAAACTCCCGTACATTCGGTCACAGTCGTGGTCTTGGCCATTTGGTGATAGCCTCAACCTCGCCGGATCACATAGTAATACTTCTGCTGATGAAACAATGTGACCCAGAAATGCCACCTTACTCAACCAAAATTCGCACTTGGAAAACTTGGCATATAATTTCTCCTGTCGTAAAATGTAGAACAGTGCGGAGATGCTCCTCGTGTTCCTCTTTAGACTTAGAGAAGACAAGAATATCATCAATGAACACGATATGACGAACTGTCCAGAATTCATGTAAACTCGGTTCATGCAAGTCAATAAATGCAGCTGGTGCATCGTGTGACACAAAAGGGCATAACAAAGAATTCATAATGGGGGGGGGGGGGGGGGGTAAATAAACTATAAACGTTGTGGCGCAAAGCAGTCTTGGAAATGTCATGCTCTTTCGACTCGCATCTGATGGTAACCAGTTCGTAAATTCAATCTTGGAAAAATGTTTAGCGCCCTGAAGTGATCAAATAAATCATCGATACGTGGAAGGGGATAACAGATTACGACTGGTGATTTTGTTCAATCTAACGGTAGTCGATACATATTCTCATGCTACGTCCTTCTTCTTGTAAACAGAATCGGTCAACCCATGGCGATACACTCGGGCGAATAAAACCTCGCTCCAACAACTCCTGTAACTGATCCTTCAAACTTTTTACTCAATCTGGTGCCATGCGGTAGGTGCTTTGGAGATTCGGTCAGCTCCGGGAATAAGCTCAATGTTAAAACTTCAACATGTGCGAATAGGAGGTATTCCTGGAAGTTCCTTCGGAAATAGTCCTGAAATTCGGAAACAATTCGGTTGATCATGAATAGGAAGAAAACGTCAGAAGTCGTGTCATGAATGGCTAGCCCAGAAAACTTAACATGCCATGCAGATAGTAGGTACGTGCTCTTTTAAATGCGGGAAAATGCTCTTCATAGATTTTCCCGGTATAGGAACATGAATAAATAAATTCAGGAAGCATGAATATGCCGAATATAACACGACGGGAAGGTCATAATCATAGCACGGTGTGCTGTCTAACCAGTCTATACCAGAATTTTTTTTATGTCAAAATTCACACATATCCAAGGGAAGTGATTACCTGATCGAATCTTGTCCATCAAATGTAGAGGAAGATCTCTATATTCTAGGCTAATACGTGCGGGCGTCTTTCATGGGCGTGGATATACATAATTCATGATCCAAGTATTATAGGTGTTCATAGTAATAAAAGGAAGCTAACTTGGGAGATATCACAGAATGTGTGTCGCACCCGTATCAATAAAACAATACACTGCACGTCTCGATATTAAATAATGCACCAGTGTTGGTCCCTGATGTAATTGGCCGGGATGATCATGAGTAGTGCAACGACACGGCATGATGCGTCTGCTTCTTGTCACGCATGACAGTCGAACTAGGCACCGTGTTCTTCTCTGCAGTCACCGTGAAGATGACCAGCCTGGCCACATTTGAAGCAAGTACCAGCAGCACGACGACACTCTCCTAGGTGTCTACGTCCACATGTGGTGCAAACAGGGTGAGTATAACCCTCAGAGGGTACCTTGGACTGCTGGGTAACACTGATTCAAAGATAGATCATGAGACATGAAACTTTTGAGACATATAGGAAAACAAAAACTGTTATTTCAAATGATTTAACCCGAGTTGTAGATCGTAGGATGCTGACCTGGTTCCTTTGGTCGCGTCAGCCACTAGAATTCCCTGTTTTCCATATGTGCTGTTAGCTTCATGTCATAAAAGTAAAGACGATAACGATTAAGATTTGACCTGTTGTTGTCACGAGAGTAGTTGTTGTTATTGTTGTTATGGTAGTTACCACCACCGCCCTGTCTGTCAGATCCCTGACGGTCATTTTTCTGATCGTGACTCCGATAATTATCTGAAGGAGTGTACCGACTGATATTCGTCTCCACTCTTATGCCTGGGGAATAGTGTGATTGATACTCTTTGTAAAATGGATAGCGGAGGTTAAAACATAGTATAAGGTTCGCAAAACTTGTATTACAGAAAGTTTCTTCTTGTTCGGAACAGTTAGAACCTTCATGTCATCCCTGTCTCGAAGTTCTCTAAGTTGCGTGCAGCTATCCGCTAACCTGAGCAACTCCGTATATTGTATACACATGACTGGTCAAGGATTGACTTATGAAGACCCCATTCGAATAAATTCTTCGCCCTGTCTTCTGTATTACCAGCAAGTACTGTCCAAGAAAACCAGCTAGGCGGAGGAAACGCTGCATGTACTCAGTACTAATTTTCACTCGCCTTTGGCGGAATGGAATGGTACTCTCTTCTTCAAGCGCTCTTTGTTTCGGTCGAGGAGAAAAACTGAAGAAAGAATCAGCTCTTTGAAAGCTGCCCAAATCAAAGTAAGGACCATGCATCTCCTCCTTTGGCTGCTTTAGGCCTTCCACCAAGCAGAGTCACCCTCGAACTTATACAAGCTAATCTGGTCTTAAAAAGCATCATTACAATCCACTCACGTCGAATATCTTCTCCATATGGAGATCCATTTTCTCAGATCAACAGGGTACTGCCTTCTCGAACGAACGGGGGTTTCTGCTTATTGAGCGGCTCAAGCCAAGTACTGAATAGGTGATTGGTGGAGGATTACTACCCGGAGTTACAGACAGTTCGGTATCTTCGCGAACCTGCTCGCGGAATTGTGAGAGCATGGCAGCCACGGCTGCCTGAACGGTGCTAGCGAGTCAGCATCGGTATGAGTGTCACCATATGACTTTTGCAAAAAGGGTTTAATGATTTAAACAGTTAAAGGTCAAAACGCGACAGAAGATACGTACGATTCTGAAAGGAACCTAATGTCTACCCATCCTCAAGGTTAAGTTTTAGAGGCATACAGGTCGAAACCTTAGCTTGATACCATATTTGTAACGACCACTCCGGAATGGTGGCGAAAGTCATAATCATGGTGTCATATCAAAGATTAATAAAGGCATTAATGTCATAAATGATAACATAGGACAAGGTGGAATGCCGGAATCAAACATCGGCTTCCCAATTATGAGATCAACATGAATAACGTAAAAGAAGTCTTAAGGACGAACATGTGTACCAGTTAGTATTGCACATCAAAATGTCTGCGATATAAGAAAGGAAGCTTTTAGGTCCACTTCCTCGAAGCACACCACTCTCTCATGGCCCAATCTCCCTTAGACTGCCGTATAAGGAAAGAGAAAGAAAACACGGCTGGAGCATACGCTCAGTGACGGATATATAATAACAATGTAATTAATAAGTATGAATCCTGGATAGTAAATACAAAGTAGCAGGAGGCCGTACAAAGATCAAAAAGTGTCATGAGGTAACCTGGAGAATGCGTCATGAGAATAGGAATAAACATGTAAAGCATGGTATTACGAAGTAAGAAGTAATGAAATTTAGGGATAGTATAAACATAAATATTAAGGAATGCCCAGAGTCATATTAATCATACTGTCATAATAATAATGTCGTGAATACTTGCATATATAGGGAGGGGGCTGCCTCAACATGTAATAGAGGGGTGACCTCTTATAATAATATGGGTGGAGGGATCAGCTCCAATGTGATGGGATGTAGAGCACACACCAACCAATCACCATGAACGTGTAAACATGTAATCCTAGGATTCCACCCAACGCCCTGAATAATAATGCCAAACATGAATATTAATCTGGTAACAATGAAAAGGGACGCCGTGTGAAATCACTCTCAACGCCGAAAGAGTCGTGACATGGTGCCTTACATGTGTCCGGTTCATGGTACCTCCATGAACTAGGTGGTAGTCATGTAAATCATGGTCATGCGTATATATAGCCGGGCATAGAATAAGTCTTGAAATCATAACATGTAAAGGATCTTGGCAAAGACATAAAAATAGGGAAGCATAGCAGTTCTAGGGATGAAATCATGAATGAATAGAATGTCATGTAATGAAAGGACGGAATATACGTACTTTATGTCCAGAAGTAACAGAAAGAGATGGTTATGAAGAGGAGCTACTCCTGCTATATGCGATCTACATGTTAAGTGGACATATATAGTTACTTGTTCATGATTATGGTTTACTTTCCTTTTTTAGAGTAACTTTCTATTTTTAGATAACTTTTTATAATAGCATGATTCCTTGTTTAGTACGTTGCATGTTTAACATTTCCATTGATTGTATTGTTTCATGATAGTATTCTTGTTATATAGGGTACTTTCCTAAAATTGCAGTTCTTATATACTAGTAAGTTTCCAAAAAATATGACTTTCCTAATTAAACTTTCCTATTGATAACTTCCGATTTAATAAGTTTCCATAATTTACTTCCAAAATTAGACTTTCTAAATATAGCAGTAGTTTTCTATATATACAGGTTTCTATATATGCAGGTTTCTATAAAAATAGCATTTTTTTTATAAATAGCAGGTTTCTATAAAATAATAATCAAATAATGACTTTTTCTAACACCCAACTTATTTTTCTTAGATCAAAAAAAATATTAATAACATGCTTAAATCAGACACAAAGTTTCTAGAAGAAATTACAAAACAACTCTTTATACTTTTAAATAGCTATTCGGCTAACAAAATAATTCACAAAACCCTTAATCAATATTTCCCCAATCACAAACACCAATTATTTTACCAATCATTAGGCATTAATTAACCTGGAAAAGAACACAACCCTACCCTAATTCATTTTAACCTTTTCTTCCTTTTTCCTTATTTTGAATTCGGTAAACACATTTATTCTCAATAATCATTCAAATTATTTATAAATTATTCCAACAATTTTTATGAGTTATATGAGATATGTACAACCTCAGAAAAATATAAAATAAATTTTACAATTATTTTATATGCCGATTTCATTTTCATTTCTAAATTAGGGTTTTGAATATGTTTCAATTTATAAAATCAAAATAAAGTGTATGAACATTTTTCCCAGGTTTATAACATATTAACATGATGAAACATAAGTTATAAAATTACCTTTGATGGCCTTGATGATTTTTGATCCTCAATGACAACCCGGTTATGATTTTTCGACCCCAAAAACAATACAAAAATCGAAATCAAAGCACTTCCCAAATGTTCCCTACTATTTTTCCCACACTCCTTAGACTTCAAATGATCTTAGAAAAATCGCACAAGTCCTGGAAAAATTCTTTGTGCCGCCACTTAATTTATTTAGGGTTCGGTGGTATTTGTTTTTAGGATTTAGTAAAATGAAAGTGAATAAAAGATATACATAAGAGTTTGGCCGAGTCCTAGGGCATTTCAAATGGAATAAAATCAGGTTTTATTATTTACATAATTATTATATATTTATCCATATTTTATTTAATTATTTTTGTAATATATAAATTAATTAAATACATATATAAATTCGGCATATATACCTATAATAATTTTAATTAATTTCCGTGTATAACATAAAGTATTTTGATCTTACAAAAATTTCATAATTGCTAAATATTGTATTTTCATCATTTCTATAATTAAACTGAAATTTAATTAAGTTTTTATAGATTTTCTTGCATTAGGGGTATTTTGGTAATTTTACACTTATTGAAATTTTTAGGTTTTACAAGATATGTTTGTTTGGTATTTTTATGTCTTGCAGGTAAAAGGATTGAAAACAAAGCAAAAGCAGGTATTTACAGGTTCGTTTCGATCAAGAGTGCCTATTTATCAAGATCAAGATAAAGTCGTGAAAAGTCCCCGAGCATGCCATTGGAAAGAGCGCGAGAAAACGAGTACAACGGTGTCCTCGGATCTTATTGGGCCATCCCGTAACCCATTTTATGGGCCGGGCCAGCCCAAGCTAGCATAGGCCCAACAATAAAAGCCCAACAAGAGAAATAAAACTGAAATATATATGTGTTGGATGACGTCATCAGCATGTGTGTTGAAATTAATTCATATAGGGTCACGTGACCAATCATTTACTAAGAAATGGACAAGTAGAAGGGAGACACGTAGCAAGCAAATTGTTTATATCTTTAATTCAATTCTTTATACTAGCAATAAAAGATCCAATGGATATAATGAACGCGTACGAGGAAAGCTAATCAAAGGGACACGTGCCATCCATCCGTTAGTGGATCAAGCCTGCAATCCGAGGGAGTGTCTTTCAAGGCCAATGATTGGCTGGTCCAATTTTACAAATCTCACCCTCTTATGGCTATAAATATTACTCTGCCCCCCTCCTCATTATTTTTTTAGCTAGCTTTAGGAGTAGATTAATATTAGTTTAGCTTATTTTAATTTTCAGCTTATTATAGTTAGTTTTTAGCTTATTTGTCTTTCATAGCTTAATGTAATCTGCTGTTTTACAGCTTATTTCGTTTATGTAACAAGATTTGTTTTGGCTTAATGAAGATGATGTTTTATGTTTAAGGTGCTTATTACTTGTCCTTTTTCTTTCTATTCTTTCAAAAGCTTATTCTTAAATAAGCTTCAACTTAGCTTATTTTTGAGTTTACGCCCGTTGATGTTCCAAAAGCTCTTCGTTTATATATAATAAGCTACTAAATAGCTTATTTATTTTTGTTTGAGCTTATATTGTTTGTTAGAGGTTATCAATTTAGCTTGATTGTTGTTAAGGTTGCAAATAAATTTTCAAGTGCTTAATGAATCAGTTGAATGAGCATATAGTTTCGGATAGTGTTTAGATTTCATCTTATTTTTAAGTGCTAAATCAATTAAGTTTTGTTTTCTAAAAATCTTATTTAGCTTGCCCGGTTATTAGATCTTGCTTAGATTATCAAAATAAGTTTCGGCTTACTTCTTCTCGCGATTTGCTTATTGTTTCAGTTATTACTAATTTAGTTCGGGTCTCGATTGTTTATGTACTTATTTGATCTCGTCAAGTGTTTATTGGTTTAGTTATGTTCACAAACGTCTTCTCTAGTTTAGTTTTAACATTATAGTGCTTATTCTCTGTTCATTCGCTTAATTAGTAGCTTATTAAACTCATCACAAGATTGCTTTGGTTTAGCTAATTAAGATTCAAATTAGCAAAGTGTAAATGAAACTGGTTCTTATTCTCAGTTGGGCCACGAGTGTAGTTGAATTATTGTATTGAGCTATTGTTCATTCTTGGGCCTCGTTAGTTTAATTTGGGCTTTCAAATGTTAATAGGCTGTATTTAGTTTTTATAAAAATTGATCTTGGGCTTTCGTTTGTATCGCATTGCCACGTTTTTGGAATTGCATTTGGGCTACAACAGTTAGTACAATTTGGTTATAACTGTTTTAATATTAACAGTGTGTATGTTTATGTTTTGATATTTGGTACCGGTCAACTCATGAGGCGAGGAGCTTAAGGGTTTATTTAGCTAGACCGAATTTGATTATTTGCTTTAGCTAAATAAATCGGGTGATTATTGTTTATTTGCGGCTCTTCAATTCGGTTCAATTTTCTATCCTTTTTCCATTTAATTAGTATAGCTTATTTTAAAATGTTTAGTTTTGTTTGTTTGATCATTATGAGTAGCAAGTAGTTTAATTTATGCTTGTTAAGTGATAATTGTGAATTGGGAGTTAAGTGTGAATTTTAAAAAGGTTTAGAGATTAATAATTTGTCAGATTATTTAGATTTGTAAGTTGATTGTTTTAAGGGCAAAATCCAGAGAATAATCAATTTACACATCTAGTAATTATTTTGTTTTTAAGAGATCGTTTTCGAAATAAACCAACGTTGTGAGAAAATTATCTTTTCTAAGGATTATAATTCATTAATAAACCTAAATTCACACTTAAGGAACTTTTCTCGTCACTTAACAAGCATATTCGTCATTTATATCTTTTAGATCAATTTTAGTATAATCTTATAGTTTTAAACCTTAGAATTAATATTAGTTTAATTTTTAGTATAAAAATTGTTTAAAACCAAAACCAAAAAAACTTGAATGACAATCAAGCTCGATTTACAAATTGAACGTAGATTTCCATTCATCTCTCGCCGAGGGAAAAAGAATACCGTGTTGATTACTTTGTATCTTTCTATAATAATTTGTATGTTACTTTGCTTTTGGATATTACGTAAATGTATTATATTTATATATAATTTATAATTCTTATATATATATAATATATATATATTATATAATATTAATTTTATCTAGGTTTATTTGATACACGCGTTTGTGAAACGACCAATATCAGTTGCCTCCACTTGTGGTTTGGGTGACCTATCCATGACGGATTATAGGTGATGCCAAAGATTATTTTCCTCGAGTTTGAAAGTGAACCACGTGCCTCCCGCTTTGTCTTTATGCGTGGATGAGTATTCAACAAAAGCTTGCTTGAGATTTCCCATGCAATATTGAGTGTCGTGGGGACCACTACAAATCTCACATAAAGAAGCGATTTTATTCACTTAAACGGATGATTTAGGAGCAAGATGAGCTTCCATCGAGCATTGAACTTGATTTTTGAGCTCGATAAGACGACGGTCAGATGTACTCGGGACATCATGAGGCAAAGAGATTGCCTTGACCAGTTTAGCGAAGTCTCTTGGGTCATTCCAACTGTTGATCCCTTCTTGACAGATCTTACTTAGCTTGTTAAAGCTTAGTTATATTAGATAGATCCAAGAAAACTATAGTAGAAACTAAGATTGAGAATACCACAAACAATGCGGAATCTAGTTTGCAATACTAAGAAGAACAATGAAACAGTAAAAACAAGATCTTTACTAAACTTTCAATATATTGAATACTATTTTGAATTACAAAATAGCTATGAATACTAACTATGATTGCTATGCAAACTATGAATACTAATATGAAAAACTGATATCTAGATCTATACCGTAGGGTTCCTTTTATACACTAAGGAAACCCTAATGGGCTTACAAAACGCGTTAAGTGATTATGATCTTTTCTATAAGTAAACATAATCTTTTAAACAAATAAGTTTATACATGTCTTCTTTACAAATAATTGATAATCTTCATAAGTATTCTTGTTCTTCAATCAACCTTTAACTCTTCTCTGATATGTCTTTGATCTCATCTCTGACAGCATTAATACTTCCAGAAGTTGTAATTACTCAGCAGTTGTAACTGAGCACAAGCAGCATTAACTACTTAGAAGTTTACTCTAGCAGTACTATCACACACTAGCAGTACTAATTTTTGTACTAGCAATAGTAATTACATAGTATATTTTCTGTCTTCATCTCTGAGCAGTCTTAACTTCTACTGGCAGCAGTAACTTTATACTAACAGTACTAAATTATACTAACAGTAGTAACTAGCAGTAGTAACTTTTATACTACCAGTACTAACTACTTAGCATAATTTTCATTAGTATTACCAGCAGTACTAAGTTATGCTTGACAGTACTAATATATACCTGAGGAGTAGTAACTCTAAGAATCATCTTGAAGTCTTTTAATCCCAACAATCCTCCCCTAAACTTGATGTTCATCTTCTGAATCTTCAAGTTTCATTAAAAGTCTTTACCATCACCAAGAGGATGCATTCAAACACTTCATTGACCCTTTTCCTGTTTTGTCATGAGCTTGAGCAGTTGATAACAAATCTCATTCTAATGATCAGCTTGAAGCTTCTTGTTCAGCATGTTTGAGATTGTTATTAGTGTAAGGGGATATCTTTTCTCAACCAACATAAAGACATGTAGATTTCTAAACCTTACAAAGTGCACTCCACAGTTATCAAACAGCTTCCAAACAGTCACTTTGTACCCTTGTAGACTTCTCCATACTTTACTCTTTATGTCATGTTTAAACATTACTTTTAAATCACCCCATAACACTCTTTCATAATCCTCCTCTAGCCTTGTATTCTCATGTTTAGCTTTAACCAACTTCTAGAGGGTCTCCAAGTCTTCTCTATCAATACCTTGAAGCATCTTTATCATTGATGAATACCTTTTTGAGCTTCCATCAGCCCTTATCAATTTAAAGTATCCCATCCTTCCATCTTTATCAATCTTGTATTCAACAATCACTGGAGGCTTAGTAGCTAGAGGTATAGCATCAATTGCTACCTCATCATCCTTAACTATCTCAATATGCTTTTTCATCTCTTCCTCCTCCTAATCATCATCACCCTTTTGCTTTTTAGCCTTTTCCTACTCTAATTCATCACCTGCTCTTTTAGAACTTCCTTCTTCTTTTGTTTTATTGCCTTTCACCAACTCTGTATTCATATCTACAAAAGTTTTTACCCTTTTCATATAACACCCTGAGTTTTCAAGTCATTGACGACGTCAACAAATCCGCAATGTACCTTTTGTATTGTACGCATTTACTTGAAATTGTAAACGTAGTCTTAGTTCAAATTTATACTTAATTTTTCCAAAAAGAAATTTTCTCTATATATCATGGTAATATAAAGTGTAAAATATAAAAAAAACATTGATAAAAAAATGAATAAATGAATGATGAGTATAATTATAAATCTGTGGGGACTGATAAAAGTTTGTTGCCTCTTGCCGGCTCACAACCGATGTTGCAGCCTTCTAAAAGAAAGCCCATAGTAAGAATAATAATCCGAGACTGATAAAAGTTTGCTGCATCTTGCGGCTCAAAAGATGTTGCACAGCCCTTCAAAAAGTCGAGGGTTTCTCGATTGCTCATGGTTATATTTAATGTTTAAGTCAAATAAAATAGGGTTTAATAAAAATAGGAAAATCTTTTTTTCTTAATTTAAATATGCTCTTGAACAAAGACTATTTATGATTACTTTGTGGTTTTTCTAAATAGATATGTATAAATGGGAAACCTAAGAGTTTTTGAAAGAAGGTTGTGAGTCTCGATATAGTCTCGGTGGGTGGTGTCATATAAGCTAGTCCACTTAGCCGCAAGGTGGGGGTATCTTGTCTTGCCTGTGCCGAGACGAAAGGCGCTACAGGAGATGTTCTCGCCTTCAAACTCTTTATTCTCGGGTTTGATAGTTAAAGCATTGCAATTTTGTAAACGTTGATCCATGGTTGAATTAGAAACGGCACATTCACCTAATATATAGATATATGTACGGGAGTATAAAAGTTCTCAAGTTACAATTGGGAGTTGTTTTAGCTCTTAATCTCTTTATATTTAACAGGTGATTGCGTTTTAAGCTTGGTTCTAGGATTGAATTGTTTCATTGTTCTATATTCCACGAAATGTTTAAATATATCGAAAGTCTCAAACATGCTAGTGTCTTGCTTTTATTATATAGAATAGTACAATAAAAATGAGAAAAAGAAAAAATAGTACAAAAATATGTGTGGGAATTATGATAAATTTTTTTAAAGTGGTCAAAACGGGGCTTTTTAAAAACTTAATGATTCTTTATCCCTTGTGATGACACCTTAGCTACTTTTGAGGCAAGTGGTCGAGGGGATTGAGATTTTGGTTGTCTTTGTGTTTACTTTGGCATTGCGTAAGGACACGACAACATCTGTGTTTGGGGAAGATTTGGTATGGTCTAAATTACACATACCTTTTACCTAATAAAACAACCGTAAAATGACCAAAATATATTAAAAATGCATTGTATTTGTGTGTTTTGTGATTTATGATGTGCATGTAATGGATATTCAGAAAAGGACAAAAACAAAGGCAAATCGGACAAAACTAAGCATGGGAATGAAAAGAGCGCGAGAAAACGAGTCCAACGGTGCCCTCGGATTTTATTGGGGCATCCCGTAACCCATTTAAATGGGTCGGGCCAGCCCATGTTATTACCAAGTCCAACATAAGCCCAAGTGTTTAAATGAGAGGCCCATTTAAATATTTACAATTATGTGAAAGAAATTTCAAAGTTGAAAGAATGAATGAAGACCTCACGTGAGGTGTAAATAAATCAAGATGCATCACATGATGCTCCATTATCTTTTCCCTTGGCAAATCATAGATCTCCACGTGGCTGGGCATAATATTTTAATTTCAATTCATGTCAGTTGTAAAAGAGGCATTGCATATAAACGATCCATGGTGGGAATTAACTGCGTACGAGGTACGCAATATGATAGTCCACATGTCACTCATTGAACGGTGGATCCAACTATGCATAATTTGTGATCCGAGGGAATGCAATTAAAGACCGATGATTGAATGAATTATTAGAGGAAGGATGGAGCAGAAATTTCATTTTCTCCCCTCTTGTGGCTATAAATAGCATCTCGCCCCCTCATTAGTTTTTTAGTTAGCTTAGGAATAGATTTTAGTATTTTCTCCTTTTTAGCTTATTTTTAGTTTAGCTTATTTCAAATTTTGTAAAAGCTTCTCATCTTATTTGTATCAGCTTATTGTACTAGCTTATTGATTTTAGATGAAGATGTATGGTTGCTTATTTGTCATCTTATTTCTCTACTCTTTTCTTTCGTTCTAGCTTATTTGTTTGATAAAAGCTATTCTT
>BQNB010001896.1:0-59942 GCA_026074375.1 Tanacetum coccineum | reverse complement strand
AGTTATAAAAACTACGTTAAATATTTACGATTTAAACCCTATACTATTATAAACTTTCTATTTATTTTAAAACTTTTATTGGGACGCTTCTTTTTGTAAGTGACAAATTATAAATGAGTGGGCTTATGTGGATCTGACGTAGCGTGTGTTCGTCCGTATGAATCATTCCTTGGGCTATGAATTTCTTTCGACTCGTGCTTTGTTATATGGATTTTTTTTCCCGAATGTGTATCGAACGCCGCAAACTCGATAATCTAATAGTAATAAATTATTAACCACTTTCAAGAATTGACGACTTGTTAAATTCTTCGTTCTAATGGCTTCTCATGACATTTGATCCATTCACTCATATCCATTGCATATATTCTATGCTTTGACCTTTGTTCATTCAAACTTTCGTTGGAAACCTCGACGATGACCTAGGTATATCCACTCATCTAATCACTAGTAAACCAAGGACGAATAAAACAAATTGAGCACCGGGACGGCGCTCTCTTAAGGTGGGTAGACTGTAACAACTGTCAATTTTCGGAACACATTTAAATAATAAATTACATTTATTATTACATGTTTGTCGTTTATAAAATTTATTTTTAAGCTGACTTATCAAAACAACCCACTAGATCACGTTTTCATTATTCGGACTCTAAAGCAATTTGATATAAAACGACATTCCTGACAACGTTTTAGTTTTGACCGAGACCCAGAAACAGTCAGAAGGTGACTGAAATGCCCTCGCAAGATTTTAGAAACACAAAAATAATTAAATTTTATTTAATTATCACGTTTTATTAAATAAAAATATTTAATAAAATACTTAACAATTTAATTAAAAGCGTTTGTTGATAACGCAAATATACGAGTTAAAAATTTATTTCTATTTTTACTTTTGAACGAGACGTAACCGGTTCACCAAATGAATAACAAATATTTTATTAAATGTTATAAAATATTTATGAAATATTATCAAATAAATACTCGTTTTTATCGGAAAAATAATTTGGAAAACAATGGCGCGAGTTTCGTGACTCGAATCGACCGTTAACTAGTTCAAACGGGTCCCGGACCGAAATTTATCAAAACTATCTTAAATATTTACACAATTCACCCTCAAAGTTATTGAGACATGTCACTTTTAATTATAACTTTTCATATATATATAAATTTTACTTATTTTTTTTTCTCATTTACATCTCATACATACACACACACAATGCAATACTCTCTCTCTCTCTCTCCCCTCCCTTTTCCGGTAGCCCACCGCCGGCCACCCTGCCGCCGCCGGCCACCATGGCGCCGCCACCGGAAAAGTTTTCCGGCGGAGTTTTTCGGTGAGCTTCAAAAAGTTTCCTCTTCTCCCGACCATCTACACCACTCGCCCCCACTCGCGGTTTTTCCCTCCCCCTCCTTTTCAAGATTTATTGATTTCTAGCTTATTCATCATCATTTGTAAGCTTATTCCTAAACCACTTTTTGATTCCTTGATTTTCTTATACTTTTGGTTTAAATCCATGTATTTGTGTTGTTTTTCAAAAAGAAATGAATTAAGTGTCAAAGTTAATGAAGTTTTATATTTCTTTAAATACATATTGTGATTTAGGCGGGGATGAGTTGATTTGCGTGTTGCAACAATGATGAGGATGAGATTAGAATAGTTGTAAGTGTGGATTTGATGTTGGATTAGTATTGGATGAGGATTAGGATTAGATTAGGCACTATGGTGAAGTTTGAATTGGTTTTGAAAGTGATTTGATAAAATATGCAATCTGTCCGAAAATGAAAAGTGGGATACGGGATGATAAAAAATGTCTTAAGGTGTTAAAAGGCTAAGAATATGGTAGTATATGATTCCCCGGTCGTTTCGATATATAGAACGTTAAAATCAGACTTAAAATGATCTAGTTATGACCAAATGAAACTCGAAACATTTTTCGGCAAAAATGGAATGCCAGTTCTGCAGCTAAATCGGGCGATTCTTCTTTTTTTGTTTTTTTTTTTTGAAGTTTTTTCATTTTTATGGAGCCCTTCGGCTCCGAATCGGCTCAAGTATAAAACACGAAAGTTGTCCGGAATGAGATTTTACTATAAGGTCGCGAACCGTTTAGCTTAAAAGTCAAAAATGAGAGATATTTTTACCACAAATCGGAAAAAAATGATTTTGTGAAATACACTAAAAAGTGCTTGCTGTTTGGATTTCTAAAACGGGTTTTCGGACACTTTCAGGGTTGTTTGAGCATTAAAAACCTTGGCGAAACATATAGCGACACTTATGTATTAACTAGAAACATTAGAATTGTCATGGACATATTTTCGGAAAGGCGTTTGATGTTTCTAAAAATAGAAAGTTTGTAATAAACGTGAAGTCACTTTAGAAAAAAAAGGGGGAAACTTAGACGTTTAATATACCTTCGAGCGTCTAGGCGTGAAATGGACTTAACAACTATTATTATTAGGCAACGTTAATGTTAGTGTCGTGACTCTGAAACGGAAAACTTTTATAAATAGTAAACTTTCTGAAAATGGGAACTTTTGTAAGCATGATGTAACGTTTATATAAACTAATGAGTTCTGTAAAGACACGTTTTTTTGTTTAAATAAAGTTAAAGCTCCTCCACCACAACACCAACAATACACATATGGATGTCTAGTTCTTTTATAAACGTTTATACAACGTTTCGTGATTTACTTCTCGTTCTAAAGCGCGTCTTATAATTAGGTCGCGGTTAGAGTCGTTCGGTTACTTTATTCTCCTCGTTGATTACCGATTCACCGTTTGCTGAGGTGAGTTCATAGTCTCGCATTTCAATCTTTTCAATGTTTTATAAACCCGCGAGGGGAATACATGCTCGTTTTACAAAGTGAACTTATTGATTTCTACTACGTAAGCGTTACATGATTATTTTTACTAAAGCTTGATTTGTTTACTACATGATTTGAGATCGTGAATACCTATATTTGAAACCGTGAATTTTAGACATGATTGTTTTACTATTGGACACAAGTGTTTTTCAAAGTGTATGCTATCCAGATTACTGCCTGATTATTAATGCCTAAGTTACCTTATTGCCGTGAAGTCCCT
Organism: Tanacetum coccineum; assembly: GCA_026074375.1. Taxonomy (NCBI): domain Eukaryota; kingdom Viridiplantae; phylum Streptophyta; class Magnoliopsida; order Asterales; family Asteraceae; genus Tanacetum; species Tanacetum coccineum. Next base: position 56,863 of record BQNB010001896.1, on the reverse strand, counting down.
ATTTATCATGAACCGTCAATTGCTATTATAGTGAGCGCTAGTGTTATGGATAGATCTATCGGGACTGACAATCCCCACCTTTCCTTGGCTTCAAAGTTTGATCAGGTGCATTTAACATTTAGAGGTGTCCGGGTGTTGGCAAGCATCCTATATTACTTTTGTGGGGCATTCCAATCTATTGATTGAAGTACGTTAAGGCTTCGGTGTCATGAGCTTAGTGCAATAATATATACTTAGACTTGATGAATGTGTTTCTCTTGTCTACATTACTTGTTTTGGACTTCGGAATATGTACTTAGTCCACCATTACTTCGATCTTGTGGTCCACTTTTAAATACTTCTTGATTTACTGAATCACTACTTGGATTTCGGATGGATTTCGGAAATAACACTTTTAAATGTTGTAACGCTACTTTTCTTCTGAAATATTTCTTAAATTATTTCAATATTGCTTTTTACTTAAACCTATGAATTCACCAACATTATTGTTGACGTTTTAGCATGTATTTTCAGGTTACTATTTTGCTAGTGGAGCATTGGGAGCATTCGAGTCGCGCGGATATATATATTTTTGAAGGCTTAATAACTTGAGTACTATTTGACAAACGTTTTGACAATGTTTTCTAATACATTATAAATGGAACCTATTTAACTCTGACATTTTTAATTAAATTGAATGTGACATTTTATTAAACGTCTCTTTTGAGGTCGTTTTCTGTGACTTGTGTTTTGTGCCCTGAAGTAGCACCCCAATGTTACCATTCCGCTGCGTTGTCCTGATTTTTGGGGGTGTTACATTAGGTTATCATAAGAATGATGTGTGAATGCTTGTATGGTCTTGTAAAATCAAGCTATGGATTTGCTAAAAGGGGGTTTGTTTGCCGTGGGCTTATAAGAGCCAAAAGGGAGAGAAAGTTTGATTTTTTTTGTTAAGTGTTGAAGTGTATGTGTTATCTTACTAGTATACAAGACTTATATGCATACAAGACTCGTCAAAAAGGTGTACATGGAAGTCTTGAGACAAGATGAGTAAAATAGGGAAGTCTTCTTGGTCATGGTATGGGTTTTACTTGAAGAAGTCCTTAGGTTTTATTAGTTGGTGAAGTACATAGCAAGTTGCAAGATTTTTGTGATATTTCTTGTATCTATCTCTCCAAATCCGGCCATATGTGGATATATATGATGTTAATTTGTAAATTTTGGGTATTGGGTACAATTGTGGGTATTTGTTGAAGCGTAAAAAGGTTTTGGTGGTTCCGGGTATGCCTAAACGTATTTTATCGCGAAACGTACGTTTTACGTAACCAATAAAAATAAATATAAAAAGTCAATTATTTCTTTTGTAAAAATAATATAATGCTTGCTTGGCGTAAATTTTTATTTGTTTGGTGCCTGTTTACGTTAAATGTTGATTTTTAGTTTACGCGATTTAGCTAAACGTTGGAAATTTAAAGTGGACGCGTAATAGTTTAGAATAAATAATTGAATGTTCATTGATGTAAAAAGGTGTGAAAATATGAGTTGTTACAGTCTCCCCGTGTTAAGAGAATTGCGTCCCGCAATTCAGTTCGAGTGGTCTTTCGGAATAGTGTTGATGAAGAGGTATGGGTATTAATTTTTTTTTATGAACAGTAACTCCAACGGCTATGAACAGTAGCCCCAACGGCTACTTCCTCCCTTTAAATACCAAATTTTTATCCTCCATTTCTCCATACAACACTTAATCTTTCACTTACATTTTCTCTTATCCAATCCTCAAAAATGTTGCACATCATCACGCTCTTGGCGATGGAGACCGCGATAGCACTCGACATTTATCTTGCCTACTTCCCATACAAAGAAGGATTTCAGTATTTGGCCTTTATTCTAGCAATTCTCGTGCCCCTCATCGTTCTTGCAATCGGTGTGGATCTCCTTCGGAAGAAATAGATATTATTGCTAGGGGAGGGTTGTAATAAAGCTTGTATTTCCTTTATGTCCTTATGTAATCTTATTTCTAAGATAATAAACGGATGTTGTGGCAACAATTCTATTTGTTATTTTTATTTTATGTCATTCGAATATTTTGTTACCACGCTTGGTAACTCATTTGCATTCCCCTTTAGTTTGCTTTAACTTGAGTGTTAAGGATTTGTGATGTTGCTTTAATATTTATTGTTGCGACAAAAACTCGACTTCTAGCGGGCTTTTTAATTCCCTTTGGTTTAACGCGTCAGTTATAACATCTTTCTTAGAGTGATAACGACTTTATACCTATGGTGGTGTCGTAACTACCAAGCTTTATGGTATTACGTATTCGTAAAAAATGATGAATTGGTATATTCCTTAAGTAAACTTGTTAGTGGATCGTCCTAGGGTGACTAGGGATGCGTCTTGACTTTTGGACATAGGATTTTTTTTGTATAAAATGATGTCGACTTTATATAGTACGAGGGTGTAAGAGTTTACTTAGTGATTATTATTGTCAGTTTGGTTTCTCGCGATGATTACTTTATGAATACGCACGCAGAACTTGATATAAATAGAAAATTGTCTTTTGACAAGAAGTTTTTAAGGTGACTACTCTCAGCACGGCAAGGTACTTTCCTGAATTATACATAGTTGATCAAGGCTATTACTATAATTGAGGGACTAACGTTGCATTGTTTTTTTTTAATTTTTTTTTACTCATTTCGTCAAATGGCGTTATGATTCATGATTTTCATGGAGAGGCACAAATCCCATCTGGTTGAGCTTGCAAGAGTAAATAAGGAATCTAAGTTAATATTGACGAATTTTTTTAATGTGATATTTTGATAGATAATTTAAAGTCATTCATACAACGAAAAATTAAGAGAAATACAATGAGAACTCCTAAGGAGATAAAGTTTAAGATAGTTCCAACTTATGGTTTACTAGGCAAAGCGAGACAACTTTCTCTTTTAAGCTTCAATCTCATCCTCAATGTTGTTAAGGTCTTGTTCGGTTTCTCCTCCTCCAAAGGCATACACCATTCCACGTGCTTCTATACCATCGGCTTAGTTTTCATGGTTTCGGTTCTTTAATTTCGGGCAATCACTCTTGTAGTGCCTTTGATTCCTACATTCATAGCAAGTAGGTTTCTGACCTACCTCAGTGCCTCTCTGATTGTTACTAGCATTAGTATTTGCAGGACTCCTACAGTCGCGGGCCAGATGGCCAACTCTGTTGCACTTGTGACATTTAGGAGCACATAGACCATCGTGGTGATAGTTGCATTTAGCGCATAGGGGTTTAGATCCCCCCGTATGGCTTCTTCACACCAGTCCCTGCAGTGTACGCCCTGCTGGTGTTCTGCCTCTTGTTTTGTTGTTGTTAGTTATCATCTTGCTTTCTCTTATTCTTTGTCTAACGATCAACAAAAGTGCAGATTCTCTTATCCATCACTTCGGTTGCCATTTCAGTTGCCTCTTGCATTGTTTTAGGCTTGGATGCTACTACACTTCCGTGGATCATGTCGGGTAAGCCACCGACATATTTCTCAATCTTGTCAGATTCTTCAGGAAACATTCTACCACACAGCAGTGCTAGTTCCTGAAAACGTTGGTTGTACCCTATCACATCGGTACCTTTCACTTTCAATTCCCACAGCTCGACTTCAAGCTTCTTAATCTCAGTCCTCGGGCAGTACTTGTCAGTCATCTTCTTCTTTAGTTCAGCCCAGGTCATTGCATAAGCAATGTCATTACCAACAGTCCTAACGTGGGAGTTCCACCACGTTAGAGCATTTCCCAGAAGAGTACAAGTGGAGAACTTGATTTGGTTTTCCACAGAACAGTTGCTTATGCGGAACACAGTCTCCATTTTCTCAACCCATTGAGTCAATTCGACAACTCCTTCTGTGCCTTTGAAGTTTAGAGGTTGGCACTTCATGAAGTCTGGGTAAGTGCAATCACGAGTGGCTCGCTCGTTTCTTCTAGCACCTGTTCCTGAATTGTGGCTGTCAACGCCATTCGTGTTTGCATCACGTGCTGCCAAAACGGCAGTAACGCCTTGGTCAATCATTGCCTGAAGCTGGGCATTAGTGACAGTGGTAGTGGTGGCGGCTGTTGCAGCCGGTGTTGTTTCTGGGTTTAACCTTGTGGTCCTTTTCTTTGGTGCCATTTTCTTCAATTACAAGAAAATATAATACCCGTTAGATTTCATAAAATCATAAACGCGACATGACTGCTATAACAAGCAAAATTAAACTTATATAAGTATATTATATAAGACCAGTAGTAATATACGTACTATAATATAAACACGTATATTAATCATGTAAGCATCTAGTATGACCAACTAATGCAAACAAATAGTGTATGTATGTCCCGTGAAAATCCCTTTGTATGAATGCAATGTTTGAAAACGGTTATAGTCCAGCAAAAACATTTGACCTGGTTCTCTATAACCTTGGCTCTTGATACCATCTGTAACACCCCCAAAATGGGTCGCAGCGGAATAAGGATCCGGGAGCGTTACTTCATAATAACATTGCACAAGACATGAGAGAACGACCACTAAACGTGTCGTTTGAAAATGATACATTGGATTTAATAAATTATTGTTAAAAAATCTCAACGGCTAAACTTATTCATTCCTGAAAATGCAAAGATTTTTCTACATGACAAATATCCCCAAAATGTGATGAAGTAACTCGTCTTTAGTAATGACTCCACAATGTAGACCACCAATGTATCCTTGTTTCTTGTACCTTATTAACCTGAGAAAAACATGCTTAAAACGGTCAACATAAAGTTGGTGAATTCATAGGTTTATATATGTATAAATCCGGACCGCAAGATTTCCCCATGAAAAATATCACAAAATGCCATTACGTTTCCCTAAGCTCATGATACTGAATCTCGACATATATGAATACAATATATAAATATTGCCTACATTGCCCATGATGATGTTCAACCGGAAACATCCCAAATCCGACATGCTATAACATCCGTTTGTCCAATGATAGCTAGTCACCCGAACGGGGATGTCAATCCTAAATAGATCTATTTATAACACTCACGCTTCAAAACCAGAAATTAACAGTTCATGATACCGGGCATATTGGGTTCAAGTTACTTAGGCAAATCGTAATCAATATATAAAAATGTCCACTTGCATTCAATTATAAAACAAAGCATGTTCTCACCCCGAAAATATATGTAAAACCAGTAAAACATGGGGCTATGAACTCACCTTGAGTGAGCGTATATCAAGTATATCACAGAAATTGCGTCACGGAAATGATCGAATGCAACCTAATCCAATATAGGTCGTATAAGTACTAATCACATTGGGTAACTACTACCATATATATTTTTATATAGCTAATCACCATCTAATTGTTTTAGTGAAATCGTATTTATAAAGTTAAAACGTTTATAAATATACCTTTGGTAAAAATGACATAACTTTCATGTTTCAAGTCTGTTTCTTGCGTTTCTTATGTCCACGCTTTCGTATTAAGACGACGTATCAAATTATGACATTTTTGTATTTCATGTTCTCTGGTGAACAGTACTTTTTACTGTTCACACCAGTTATAAAGTTATTTTTATAGTTTTAGTTGTCGTAAAACCCGTAAATGTAATAACTTATTCGTTTTAAACTTGATTTTAGCGATTCCTTCGAGCAAGTCTTTGTAATAAAAAGGTGTATCAAAATTATCACATTTAATACATTTGGGTCTGCTAATGAATAGTAAATTTTACTGTTCATAGTTTAAAACCCAGCCTCTGCCATCTCCTCCTCAGATTGTAAACCTAATGCCAAAATTAATTGTCTCCAAGTCATCCTCCTCCTAACTCTACCCAACTGAAAATATAGTGTGTCAGTAAGGTGCTGTTTGTTTATTAAGAGGCTCTGAATCTGAATCTGATTCGCACATCTGAATCTGAATCTGATGCGCAAATGTCTAGATCTGAATGAAATTATATTGTTTGTTTTTCACTTTTTAAATGTCTAAACGATAAAAGTACAAATCAGTTTATTCTTAAAATCAGTTTTATTCTTACGAAACATAAACATGTTTAAAAATTATATAGAACATTTTAGTCTTAAAATTAACATAGTTGTGCAACGTGAGAATAAAATGTCTTAAAAAACATTCAAAATTTTGTGTCGTAATTTATTCTCACAAAGTAGTTATATATTGTATTCCAATGTGGTTAAACATTTTCATCATTTTGCAAATTGTTACTATCATTAACTTTACGATCACAAGACTGCGAAGAAAAAAAATTCATTGTATACTTAACATTGTCAATTAACAATTAAAATACTTTTTAGTGAAAAAATTTAAGCTCACGTGCAAATTACATATGCCACAATTTAATTTCACAAACTAGTTACATATTACTATTGTTTGAAAAAGCATCATCATTAGTATTTTGAACATTATTTATTTAACAAAAAAAAGAGATTAATTCTTTTTAATATTAAAAGAAGAGTAAAAAAATATCTCACAAAACAAAAAGAGAAAAAACAAAAAAAATAAACTAAAAAAAAGTGAAGAGTAAAAAAAATATCTCACAAAACAAAGAGAGAAAAAACAAAAAAAATAAACTAAAGAAAAAAAAACATAAGAAAAGTAAAGAGTGAAGAGGTATTAAGAGGCATCAAGACCCCCCATCCACATCTAGTTGGTTAAGATGTTTCAGCCTCTGACCGCGTCTGAACGAAAGAAAAAAAACAAACGCTCTTAATGAGCCAAATGTCTGAGCGCGTCTGAATGAGTCAGATTAAGAGGTTGTTAAGAGACTCTTTTTAAAAAACAAACACCACCTAACATCAAGTCCCATCTCAGTATCACTCATCCTACAAGTGCTCAAAAACTCCAGTATGAACTCTCTAACCAACGGTCCCCTGACCTCAAATAACCTCCTCCATGCGTGACTAGTAAACAAATTAGGGTAGAGTCAGGCTCGTGACTCGAACAAAAATAAGCGCTTTTAGAGAGGCAACCCAATATTTACTTTTCTCGCATATTAGGAGTGTCTTGTGTTTTAATTCTTTATTATTATTTTTATTGTGTTTGAATTATTTTGTAATCATGTTTTCTTTGTTTGTAACTTCGTCTTATTTGCAATCAAATGTATTTTGCAACAACATAAGTGTAGGGGAAATATTCAGGTTTTAGAACCAAATTCAAACATTTGAAATAAATTATTTAGATTAATTCGCGTCAGTTTCAAGTCATATGATTGAATTGTTATTACTCAGGTTGTTATGCAGCATTTTGTACAAGAAAATAACTTATAAAGATGAGTGCAGGAAATTTTTCATCAAAAACAAAAAATAAGTTTCACAAAGTGTGGAGACGGCGTCACGATATACACGCGACGCCGTTACCACGACACTTGTGACGGGGTCAAGATATTCCTGACGGCGTCAATCGCCCAGTTATAGGAAAACTCGAAAATTTTAATTATTTTTTAAAATAAAACTTGTACAACACTTAAGAAAGTTTTAATTCTTTTATAAACCTGCAAAACCATGAGTTTAACAATGCTCTCATCCTATCTTTACTACTTTATAGAGTCAACCCTAATTTCACACCGTATATTATTATATCGCACATTTTATGCTTGGTGTAGTTGTCTTTGTATTTGATTACAGGTTATACTTGACGAGGAGAAGCTTGGAAGTTCTTAGGAAGTTGCATTGTATGATTCTTGGAGGACGATTTAACCAGTTATCACATGTTTCTTCTCCATTATTGAGCAAACCAGGGGAGTACTAGTTTCTTTTTCTTGTTTTCTTTTCCCTTTATTCGTTTTTACGGGTACTTCTATAGAACATTAGGGACAATGTTCAATTTAAGTGTAGGGGGAATAAGCCTTAGAAACTATTTCTTCATTTGCCATTTGCTTTGTCCTTAAAATGATGGGTAATATATCAAAACATAGCATAAAAAGGTAATTTTAACCAAAATTTAAATTTTTTATGACACATACCGATGAAAACCGAGTATTAATAGCGTCTCATGGATAGGAATGTATATGACTAGCATAAAACCCCTCAGAATTCAACCCCAAAAATGTGAGGTTCGCCTTTAGATCTATAGGAATTCGGGTATCTATTATTGATACCCAAGATAGTTTATACCTTTAGCTTTCTCAAGTTAAGGAGTGAGCAATCATGTGTATCTATTCCGTCATTACGGATGTGTATATATGTTTTGTCTCCTTTTCTGGAGCATTGAGATCGGTTTAAACTATATGAGTGTACCGATAGTATATTAAATTCTAGAACTTGTTCTTGTGATGCATCCCGAGACCGCATAGTGAGTATTAGGATTTGCTTGATAAGAGGCATTAGGATTAACCCATGTTTTAAACCTGTAATTGTTATGATGGTCACACCGATCATGTAACTATCCCACACCTTTTCCATGCACTCATTTTTAGTGCGGGATACCCGTAGTACAACCCTTCGAGCCTATCATTTTTCATGGTTCTCGTAATTTTCTGGTTAAGCCGAACTATTAATTAAGAGCATTGTCACCTTTAAACCAATCTTTACACCCAAATCGCCTTAGCCTACCTTGTATGTACTCATTTTTAGTTAATTATTGTTTTAACCCAAGTTAATTATTGAGTACACGATTTCTAAGTCCTTATCCTTGTAAATATAGTTTTGGGACGATTGGGATTCATGGTAGTATTTATTTCACAGAAGAAGGGGAAAAAAAGTTAAGTCAATACCCCCATACGTTTGTTAGATGATCTCTATGTTATTTTGATCCACCTCAAATTGGGTCATAGAATAGTTACTTGTAGAGCATGTAAAGGCTCAAGTGTAGGGGTACGTGTTATAAACCCCATGTTATAATGTATTACATTATTAAAAAAAAGAGGAGACTTATCATGTGACATTTGATAAAAGTATGGATGCCATCAGGTTTACACATACATCAGAGGATGAGATTGGTATTGATGATTCATCTAGATATCCTCCTGATGAATTTGTTCATGAGGATGATCTATCAAGACAATACCAAATAGACTCTGATATCTCATACTATGTTATTCCTCATGGTCGTTCACTCTCTGAACTTTCTCAAGAAAACCAAGTCCCTGAAGTGATTGCTCCAAATAAGCCTGATATACCTCACACTGAGGATACTGAAGGTCCTCCTGGTCTAATCAACACTAAAAGGACTCCTGAACAAAATGTTCAAAATGATCAAATGATCACTCAACCCACTGATGTACCATCAGGGAACAATACTGAAGTCTCAAAATCCATTACTGAATCTTTAGTCTCTGATGTCATTCAGTGTCACATCTCAAATCAAGCCTTTATAAGTTCTCATCCTATCCCTCAGGATAGATAGTCAAGAGATGTAACACCCCTAAATTTACAACGCAGCGGAATATCACTTTGGGGTGCTACTTTATAATATATGCACACGAGTCATAGTAAACGACTTCAAAATAGACATTTATGAAACAAAATCACATTCGATTTATTTAAAACGAAGATCAGAGTTACAAGGTCCAAACCAGCTTAGAATATATATTTCTAGTGAGTCACATCACGACTCGTTTTCTTAAAATTTCCTTTATCGAATGTACAAAATTTTACCGAGTTCCAATCCTTGATATCCGCGTTTTGTCCCATCCAAGCCATCACAAGCACTTGAGATACATGCTTAAAAACAACAACACAATGGTTGAGTGAATTCATAGAGTTTTCAAGTAACAATTAGAATATATAGTTGGTTTCACAAAACATTTGTACCCTTAGAACGCCGTTTGGTTCCATCAAAAACATGTATGGCTTGCTAGCTAGGCAAGCCATGCCACATTTCCAACTTTCATGAGCCCGTGTACCGAACCTTAACACATTTATCATCATAGATAAATAAGTGACCAGGTAGTATGCCACCACCAATTTTCTCAATACAGAATGTCCGTTACAGGGTGCTCACCGTCGGATTCAGACCCCGGACAGGGTTGTCAAACCCAATAGATCTATTTAATGCATTCAGCGTTTATCTCCTCGGTAATTAACGAGTACACAGTAAAAGGCATAAACTCATGACAACGAAATCATATTATCATTTCAAAACACTTGCGTTCCATTTTTAGAACAAACCACAACATCAAGCATATATCAAATTGCTTATGTTAAATTTACAAACAAGCAACAACAAGTACGTTTAAAACTACTTGCGTTTCACTTTCCAGAACAAACAACAACAAGTACACATAATGTTACTTGTATTCTATTTTTCAAAACAACAACAACAAGTACGTATAAAATGACTTGTGTTCACTTTTCAAAACATGCATGTATCCCCCTCGCGGGTTTATAAAATGTTTAAGACAGTTCAAAAGCGAGGCTATGAACTCACCTTGATTGAAGACCATGATCATTAATCAATCAGTCACGAAACATCACCGATAACGAACTTGACCGCGACCTATAATTATGTCGCTCAGTTACTATATAATAAAGTACGATCAAATGATGGGTACATCACAACGATAGAAATCGTATAAAATACACACGTGATGAGAAATCCTCTTGGGCGACCTAGATCCTAACACTTAGTATACTTTAGATACTATCTTTCTTTCAAACATATGTTGTATCACTTTATTGAAAACTTTCTACTTTCGAAAACTTTCTATTTTCGGAAATTTACTATTTTTAAAAACGTCATCGTTCATTAAAGTCGTTAATTCCAAAAATACCATGACCATAATAATAATAGTGATTACCATCTTTATAAAAACCCAACAAGCCTCATATTAACCCAATTGACTTTTAAAAGTCAGCATTTGACTTTTTATTTATATATATTTTTCTTTAAATCTGACCCGTACAAAACGACCCACTAAATCATATTTTCACGACTCGGACTCTTAAAAGATTTAATACAAAACGACGTTCCGGACAACTTTTTAGTTTTACCCGAGACCTAAAACTCGAAGAAAAATGATAAAAATGCCCCTTCAATAATCTGCCAGCAACTATTACATTTTTAATAAATTGCAGAAACTTGACTTTCAGTTTTGACCCGTTATCTTGCGATTTTAAAACTAACAAGCCTTGAGGCAGAGTAAAACAACATTCCGAACAACTTTCGTGTATCATCGGAAGGCTAAAACGGACTCGAATGTGCTCAAAATGGCCATTTAAAAATCAGTCAGCTTTTTAAATAAGCTAAAATAGCTGTTTGGAAAATTATAAATTTTCCAAACTTGTTTTCGCCGTAACTTCTTCGTTATTTGGAGTTACGGGACGTTCGAATTACCGAAACGTTCATAAAAATAAGCTCTATCATATTTCCAAACCAAAACATATTTTTCGTAATTTCTCGACCCTTGAAATCCGGGCCAAACATACTGCTCGAAAATGGCACTTCCGAAACCCATTAAACGGCCATTTTCAGCTTCTGACAACATCAAATCAACATCATCTAGCCTGTAATTATCATCCAACATCATTTTTAATCTAGTATAGCGCAAGATTCATTTGGATTTCATCACATACAATTTTCGACAATCGATATAATCACCAAAATAAACATCATACAAGTATTAAAATACTTACAATCAACTCGAAATGTATTCGGCTTCCCCCCTCTATTGACCGAGTTCGGACGTGACCACAAACAACCAAACTGAACCTTTTTATTCGAAATCCACTTGCAAGAATACTTATTTAATACTTTTAAACAATGTTTTCAACCCATTTCGACAAGAACTCAAACCAAATTTCAACTACTAAAATACTTATTGCATGTTGCGTTTCGTTAGTTAAATTGTCGGTAACCCAAAACACTTTCACTTCACCATGGATACAAGAAAAATAAGATGAGAAGAAATGATGGAAGAATTTTAGAGAGAGAAACAAGAGAGAAAAAGTAGAGATGGTTAATCTTGCAAATGTATGAAAACAAATGAGACCAACACCCTCTCCACACTTGGAGAGGGGTATTTATACTTACACCATGAGGCCTTCATGCCTATGGGCTTTCTATGGGCCGGGCTCGGGATTACTTGGAATTACTTGGGCTTTAGCCCATAACACGTGACCGATTAGATTACATAAACGAGCCCGTTTACCCTTTCTAGCCTATTACAACATATAATTAATTAAAGACCAAAGCTTCCTCGTATTAGTGACCAAGCTTCCTTGTTCGACTCGCTATTTTGAGGCTAACAATCTCCCCCGAAGCTTGGTTTCTGATGGATTCTGAGCTTCCATGTTCACAGTCATAACATGGTATTGGACTTCTTGAGATTGCTTTGACATTCAGTTCTTGAGTCTTGTTCTTGGTTTTTTTCTTTGTTGTAGGCTTGTTCCTTCATGCTGTAAGATCTTTGATCTTGAGCCTTTTTCTTTTTGACTTTGACCTTAATTCTGAGATCTTTAAATCTTTTTCTTGTTTGTCGTGTTTTCACTGCCATCTTGTGATCTTGTGTCTTGACCAACATGCTCATACTTTGCATTATCTTGAAAGCTCTCTAATAATCTCCCATGAAGCTTGGTTTCTAAAGAGTTATCTTTAATATCAGAGTTTGTGGAAGTCTTTGTCTTTAATACTTATGCTTTCTTAATACTTGAATCTTGATGCTTATAGTATGTCTTTATAGTTTGAGTATGAGCATGTGGTAGTGAATCCGACTCAGCTAGAATGAGATGACTCCATCTCCATCTTTATATGAATCCTGAAATAAAACAGTCAGCAAAAAAGCTTGTGGACAAATATGGCTTTGTCATTTCCCTGGATTTGGTTGGATTAACCTCTAATTCCGTGAGGACCAACCTATGATCAGGTAGATTCAATTTAGAAGAGTCTCCTTGACAGGATTTCCAGCTTTAAGCGTAAGATCCTCCAACACAAATCTATTAGATTCACCATGATAGCTTGTTCTTAATATCGGAACGTCTCAAAGCAGGCAGCACGATATGAGTGAATCGGTTAGTTACTATCTTACCGATTAAGTCATCAATTCATTTACTGGAACAAGTTTGATTCACATGGAATCACACCATCATTTCTTTCCAGTTGACACAAGTTTGATTCATATAGAATCTCGCAAGTCACCTACCAAGAGTTTGTTTGATGTTGGCTCAAGCAGGATTTCCATCTTCACGGTGAATACTTAAGTATCACTCGGATGTTCTGGCAAAATCACAAGGCTAATGCGTAGGACTCTTGTTAACAGCTTGTGAACTTATTTGTGTTCAACAAGTGTTTGTCATGGAATGTGTCCTAATGAGATTTATTTTATTGATCTCTTGGCTCTAGACTCGATTAGTGCGTTTTGGTTTTAGTACTCGGAGGCTGGAGCAGACTGCCACCTATTAAATATCAACTAACTCGGAGTGAGAAAGTCAATAGAAGTCGTGTGTATCTCCGTGACAAATGAGACAAGTTTCTTTTAAGAGAAACTCGATTGGCTGGGAAGGGTTGTGCATTGCATCACTGGGTCTACGATGTCATCTTCAATATCAGAATTCATCTTTGTGAAAATCGATAGATTATGTGTTGACCCAGTTTTTGCCTAAGGTGTAGGGAGGGCTTCTTTCTTTTCACCCTTTATCCTTACATTTCTTATTCATTCTTCAACCCCTTCAATGCTTACCAAGACGTCATTACTAACACCTTGTTGTGATTGTTCCAGTGTTAGCTCAATCTTAGTCGGCATTATTCCCTTATACTCATTCATCTCCAATCATACCTAAGGACTACTATTTCTAACTATGAAGTGTCCTTGGGTAGATCCGTCCGGTTCTGGTTGGATCATAGGACTAATTCCTAACCTAACCACCTTATGACTTCAAAATCGTCGTGAAATTAAGATGTTGTTGGGTATAAGATCGTAACCATAAAACCTTTTCCAAAGAGTATCAAGCTTTTTAAGTCGATAAGATCATTTATTATTTTCAAGATTACATTTTCATTACATTTCTCCCCTTATTTTAAATACTAATTCACTTAGTTTTTGAAATACCATGTGATTAAAATTTGACTTGAAAATTCTGTGGGAAGAAAATTGTTAGAGCATGAGTTATGTGGAACTGTTTCTTCTTGCTCCCCCTCAATTTCACACATACGACCCCAATTGAGAGAATATGATCATGACTTTGTAAATTCCATGTGAATGTGAGTTTGAGTGACTTGTATATGTTTTAACAAAATGAGTGTTTAAATATTATTAACATTTTAACATTTTTCATTTGTTTAAACATTTTAAAAATGTTTTAGACACACAAAATAGACATGTGAATATGTGCCTAAACGCATTAAAACTTGGTTTTACAAGCTCCCCCTTAAAAATTGATTCACTTATAAAAATGATTCGACTTTTGAAAGATGCATGAGAAGGGAGTGTCGAACACATAATTTGTAGGATCGATATTCCTTAATGAAACACTGATATACTGTCAACTATGCGGAATCTAGTTGGCAGTACTTATGAAGAACACACAGTAGTTTCTCAAACGATTTCTTTTATAAACCTTTTGAATCTGCCTAAATTGCAGATCCCTAATACAATACTAATAATTCTTAACTTCGTGTTTTTCTATGTTTTTTCTATCTTCTAATATCTTCCTAGAGATCCTTTTATAAACATAAGGATAACCTCTAGTAATGGTCACAGTCCTTGTAATCATAAACACTAATTGTAACTTATCAAAATAAATGTTACAAGAAAAATTAGCTAAAACAACCGTTTAATACGATATAGTTCCTAAATCCACGGCCGATAACGAATCGATCTTTGACTGCAGTACCTTACATTCTACTTAGCATACATTTGATCTATTTTTGACTTTTTCATTAAGCAGTACTTTGACTTTTTCGTGGCAGAACTTTGACCTTTTGACTTGTATTTCCCAACAATCCTCCCCTAACTTGAATTCTACTTGCTTGACTTCAAGTTTCTTGATAGTTGGTCTTCTTTATTAAGCATCAGTCTGTCTTGTCATTTAAACAGTACTTGCCTTCAATCTTTTTATGCTTCATCCTTTGAGCAGTATCTTGTACACAATCTGTTTGAGCATCTTGAAATGAAACCTCTTATCTTGAACATACACATTTCTTCAAAAATCTTTGTCTTTGCCTCAAACAGATTGTTCTTCTCAGCAACATGTCTTTTCAGCAACATGAATGGATTTGATGAGCCTTTACCAAGCAGCCATTCACTCTTGGGCTAGTCAGTTCTTTGGTACCTAGAAAAGGTAATAATCCATGATGAACTGAAAATCACTTCAACACTCAGAACATGAATCATAGTGTGTTGAGTACTATATGACTTTTGGTAAGTCATTACAACCATAAACGGATTTGATTAGTCTTTACCTGTAGCCGTTTGCTCAGGACTAGTCAACTCTCAGTAATAAAACATTGGTGAGTTGAGGACCATATAGTTTTGAGCAAACTATTAAAGCTATCAACGGATTTGAGTTCTCTTTACCAAAAAGCCGTTTGCTTTGGAGTAGCCAATAATTCAGTGTAATACCATGGTGTATTGATCACCATACAATTTTTGGTAAATTGTCAACCATCAACAGATTTGAGATGTCTTTACCAAAACTGTTTGATTTGGACTAGTCAATTCTTATGTTTGTAAGACATGGTGAATTGAATACCATTTGTTGTGTGGTGGTTAACCAACACTCAATCCCTTAAAACAGTTTGATATTCAAATATCTGTGCCTTAAATCTTTCTGCACACTCAAATCTTCACAATATTTCAAAAACAACTTTTTAACTAGCAGTACCTTCATCAAGGTACTGTTTGTTTTACACTAGCAGTACTTTGAACAAAGTACTGCTTGTTCACAGTTAAATCTTTTTATCAAAATAAGATATATAAAAAGAAAATTTTGATAAATCATACCAGTTGTTTAAGAATTGTCACCATTTGCAGTTGTCCATAAGATGAACAGATGTATCAAAGTAATGGCTGTCTCACTTTCGTCTTCAACTTCCATTCCATGTTCCAGCATCCTTATCATCAACTCTCTTGATAGAGGATATCTTCTCTCAGCCAGCATATGAATCATAGTGCCATCTTCTATCTCTAGCGTATGCACTCCTGAAGATTCATGAAACCTCCATCTTATGATTTCCCATTCTTCTTGATCCTTCCAGAAGTCATCATCACTTGATTCAGCCGTCTCCCAAATAATGTTTAGATCACCTAGAAGCATCAAACCTAATCCGGTTGGAGGAATGTGCTCATAATAGTCATCAACAACTCGATATAGGTGATATAAATCCTGTCTATCTAAGACATGCAGTATCTCCCACAAAGTATCAAAAGCCCTAAAATGATTATTCTCTCTGTGAATGATAAGATACTCTCCATCAGGTGAATCAATAACTTGGAGCTCTGTAATCATGGAGATTCCTTCTAGTGACTCTTTATCGTGTACACTCTTTTCAAAGTCTACAACCCTAAGGTAATTTCTGAGCTCATCAATTGTTTCTGTTCTTAACTTAGGCTTCTTTGATGGCTGTTCTTCAGATATTGTAGCTTTCCTTTTCCTTAAGAGTCTTTTTGCATCTCTTTCCTTCAACATCTCCCTTTCTTTCTCTGAATCCATTGGAATAAAGTCTTTGAAGGAGTCTTTAATAGATGCTTGAACTTTGTCATACAATTCCTTCATCTGTGGATACTTAAGTTTTTGCAAATTTTTGTATCCTTGACCTTTTAAGAAACTCATCATTTGATTCCTTTCTTGAGCAAGAGAAGTAGGTTTCCTCAAAGTAGTCTTTGGCTTTGTTTTCTTCAATTCTTCAAACCTCTTTCTTTCTTCTTCTGCATCCCATTCAGCTTGAATTTTTCTAGCAACCTCCTCATCATTTGTAGTTTCCAAGGCTCTGATTTGTTGAAGAGTTAATTTCTTCTTTTTAGGTTCTTCAACCAGTATCCCTTTGCCCTTATCTTTAGGATCAGTACCTGAGTTGGTGTTGGGTTGAGTTTGTATGGGCCAGGAATGCTCAAACCTCTTGTCTAGAAATAGAAACAAGAACTTCAGCCAGCATTACGGTTTGTTTTCAGGTCCATAACTTGAATTGGACGGAGTGGGCTTGAAGGACCTGCTTCATCTTCAAAGTTTAGGGTCCTTGGAGTAATAGTACCTTGTCTAGCAGTACTTTGAGTTG
The DNA here is from genome assembly GCA_026074375.1 of Tanacetum coccineum. Classification (NCBI taxonomy): domain Eukaryota; kingdom Viridiplantae; phylum Streptophyta; class Magnoliopsida; order Asterales; family Asteraceae; genus Tanacetum; species Tanacetum coccineum. The sequence goes on along the minus strand of BQNB010001896.1, from coordinate 39,720 downwards.
TCTCCAAATCCAATTCTTCTGTTTCTCCACTCTTTACATTAGAAGCTTCTTTCTCCTCAATATTAACTTCTTCAGTCTCATCACTTTTTCTTTCCAAATCAGGAGTAACAGCAGCATCTTGATCAGCAATATCATCAAAGAAAGGATGTGCTGTATCTTCTTCTTGAACATTGTGCTCTTCAGACAAAGTTCCTTCATCCTTATTCCTCCCCAATTTGACTGAAGACACTTTCTTCTTATGCTTCTTTCTTCGTCTCTTTTGCTTCTTAAGGTTTTGATTCTCTACCCAAAGAGCATGATGTTTGACCACTGGCTGGACGAATTTGGACAATTTCTTGAGCTTGGCTTTGAGCTTGATTATTTGTTTAGCTTGAGAAAGAGTTTGCTTCTTGAGTCTCCTAACTTCCCTGTTCAAAGCATATATATCTAAAAGTCCCTCATCTCCTCCAGATGTTTGAAACGCATCTGTGGGAGTATAATCATTGGGAGATTTAGGAATAGAGGCAGCATCATGAGGTTCAGTCGTACCTTGGAAGTCAGCAGTCCTTTGTACAGGGCAATCTCAATTCGTGGTGGCATGATTATAAGTTAAGGGGAAGTAAGATTTTGTTTCATTCAGGGAGATGATTACATCTCAACTTCTCTATTTAAGGGGAAGTTCGTACACGACTTTGTTTGTTTTGTCTTCATCAAATAGGGGAAGATTGTTGGGAATTATACATTCCTGTAAATACAATTTCAAAAATTAGACTCTTTTAGGGACCCAAGTCATAACTGACTTGGATACCCCTAATGGAGTTACATACTCAAATTGCTTGAGTGTGTACCATGGAAGGAAGTGAAACGGATGGTATAAAGTCCTGAGGTCTGTCTACCCCCTCTAACTGCTTGTTCAAAAACAATTGCACGAACCTAGGATACATAAGAAAAGGTGTACCATTTGAATATGCCCTAGCATTCCAGTTAGATTCATCAAAGAGAAATTAAACTTTTGGGTTGTTGGCTAGTCCTACAAGAGCGAGCAAGGTATGGTCCCAAATGTTCCTTGAATGCCTTTGGACTAAGGCGGAAGTATTACATGGACAAAGTACGTCCATTGTGGCTCTAAATAACGGTTTAGAGAAAGTGAGTTGTGCTAAGTTACCCTCGTAGCCAATATCTCTGAGCACGTCCCAAATAACTTGCTTAGGAAAGCAATCAACTCCATTTTCATCATCAAAGAGTAGGTCAGCTCGAATGGTTGCTTCTTTTAGAATTTCAAAACTTATTGCCTGCTACCCCCCCCCCTATTTTTTTTGGCCGGCGGGATGTGAGGTACGTCATTGATTACTTTGAGAGTAGCGGTAGCCCAAAATTGTTGAAGCCATGGACCAATAAGATCAGGATCAACCAACAAAGAGTAATTAATGGAGCAGCCAGTGAGAAAGTCGATGATTTGATAAAAATCAGCATTCTGAGCCGTCTTTTCCACACACGCAATCATGTTGTGCTTGTTACAAGAGCGAATGTTTGCCATTTGAAGGGAAATTAATGTGCGTCGGAGGTTGTAATTCAAAAAGTTATGAAAGAAAAAAAGATAGAGTGAGAGAAAAATGCAATTCAGTTGAGTATTTATAGGTTGTGTTAGATAACTATGAAGTTACCGTTGTAAATACGTTTTTAGCGCAAAAACGTATGTTTGACCGTTGACCGAACGTTAGAACAGTACTTTGTTGTCTAAGCAGTACTTTCTAAGGCAAGCAGTACTTTGAGTTGGATTAGCAGTACTTTCAACACAAAAAGATGTCCAACTCAAATATGTGCAACGACAACCCTTCAACTTTGCAAACGATCTCTTCAAATCAGCAAACCTCTAAAAAATCATTCATATCCTCCCCTCAAATTTAGCTAGAGTGCTTCAAAAAATCCAATCTAACCAAAACAGTACTTTACTTGATCACCAGTACTTTATATGTGATCCTCCCCTCAAAGATAGCTATGGGTTCATCATCCCAATTGTTACCACCAAAAAGTTAAATCTTGCCAAGTCAAAGCCTTTGGTGAGTAAATCTGCTACATTTGTCATCTGTATGAACCTTGCCACATTATTGAGCTTTGCTCATAACAATCTCGATGGAAGTGATGTCGAATTTAATATGCTTGAGTCTTTGAGTGAAAACAGGATTTTTCACAATGCAAAGGTGCTCTCATTGTCTATATGGATTTCAGTGTGATGAAGTAATATCCATAAATCAAGTAGTTGATTTGATCCCAAAAGACCTGAGCACAACAGCTTGCAGCTGCTACATATTCTGCTTCTGTAGAGGAGATAGCCACAATTGTTTGTTTCTTGCATTGCCCAGAAACTAGTCTTCTGCAAGATATTGGAACATCCTCTGAAGTTGATTCTTCTATCATGGTTGTCCCCATCTTAGTCACTATCCCGAAAAAGCTTCCAAATGAAAAGGAGAGTCTTTAGGATTAACATAAACCCAAATTAGGTTGGATGTTTAATACTAAAGATCTTTTGACAGCATGGAGATGAGAAACCTTCGGAGTGACTTGAAATCTTGCACACAGACAAACAGCAAACATGATGTCTGGTCTTGAAGCAGTTAAGTACATGAGACACCCAATCATAGACCTGTAAAGATGTACATCAACATCTTCACCTTCTTCATCTTTTCCTAGAGATTTATGAGCTTCAATAGGAGTAGATGCTGGCTTAATGGTTCTAAAGTCAAACTTGTTGAGAATGTCTTTCACATATTTGTCTTGACTTAGAAAAATACCACATTACGATTGCTTGACTTGAAGCCCTAAAAAAGAAAGTGAGTTCACCCATGGTAAACTAATCTTGATTCCTTTTGCTTTAGATCTTCAAATCCTTCACCATAGAAGATTGGTAGATCCAAAGATGATATCATCAACATATACCTGTACCAACATGATATCTCTTCTATCCTTCTTAATAAACAGAGTTTTATCAATAGCCCCTCTCCTATATCCATGCTTCAAAAGAAAAGTGGAAAGTCTTTCATACCATGCTCTTGGGGCTTGATGCAGGCCATAAAGTGCCTTGACAACTCTGTAGACCTTGTTTGGATGAGCAGGATCTTCAAAACCTGGAGGCTGTTTGACATATACCTCTTCTGTGATGTTGCCATACAAAAATGCACTTTTGACATCCATCTGATAGACAGTAAAGCCCATGAAAGATGCAAATGCCAAAAAGAGTCTGATTGCTTCAATTCTGGCAACTGGTGCAAATACTTCATCATAATCTACACTTCTTCTTGATCTGTACCTTGTGCAACTGGCGTGCTTTGTTATTGTATAGACCCCGTTCATCTCTCTTGTTTCTAAAAACCCATTTAGTTCCAATCACCCTCTTGCCTTCTGGTAAGTCACATAACACCCATACCTCTTGTAGCTTGAATTGAAGCAGTTCTTCTTGCATCGCTTCAACCCAACTTTCATCTGCTAAGGCTTGAGAGACTTTCTTCGGGTTCCTCTTGAGTAAGAAACAAGAAACAAGCATGTTTGCTGAGCTTTGTGGTTAGTTCTTTTGATTGTAATATGAAAGACAGAAAGTTGTGTTGATTTGAAAGTACTGTCTTGTAGCTTCTTCTTGTTTGAACCCCAGCTTGTACTTTTGCCAATAATTTGACTTTGAGGTGGATCTTATTGAATTCTAAGTGTGTGAGTAGGTGGGAATCATCAATGGTAGATCCAAAAGGTATCATGAAACTGATGTTAGGAGATCTTTCCTTAAGATTTCATAAGGAGTCTTCATTTGAGGTTTAGTCACCAACACTCTATTAAGCACATAACAAGCAGTATTGACTGCTTCAGCCCAAAATTGAATAGGTAGAAGGGAGTCTGCTAACATAGTTCTAGCAGCTTCAATAAGAGTCCTATTCTTTTCTTCTTGATACACCATTTTGTTGTGGAGTACATGGCAATGTCATATTCTCTCTTGATTTCCTTTCTTGGCACAAAATCATTCTTAAGTTGATTCTTGAAACTCTTTCCATGATCACACCGAGTCTTCACTTATGTTCTTAGCCTGTTTTCCAAACCCACAATCAAATCATGAAGCATATCATATGTTTCATCCTTGTAGGCCAAGAAAAACACCCAACTGAATTTGCTGCAGTCATCAGTGACCACCAAGCAGTACTTTTTCTTGTTTATACTCTCTACTGAAACAGGTCCAAATAAGTCCATGTGGAGCAATACGTAGGTTCTCTGACAGTGGGGGTGGGGGGTCTTTCCTCAATCTTCTTGCAAGATGCCCTGTGCTGTTTACCCTTTCTACATGCCACACAAGAGTGATCAAGCTTGAATGTCTTTGAAGGTAAACCCCTAACTAGATTGCCTTTAACCAACTTGTTGATATTTTTGAAGTTGACATGCCCCAGTCTTCTGTGCCATAGGACAGCTTCATCCTCTGTTGCCTTTGCAACCAAACAAGTGATTCCACCAGAGGGAATAATATTCTTTAGATCCAAGCTGTAGACATCATTCTTTCTAGGAGCTCTAAGAATTACAACCATCTTATCAACAACTTGAATTCTCGGTGATAGGATAAGACATTCTTTATATGTGAGAGACCCATTGTGCTTCTTGTCACAGATTTGAGAAACAGATAAGAGATTAAACTTGAGCTCTTCACTAGTAAATTTCTCAAAATCTAGCATGATGTCTTATGGTTCCCTTTTCATGAGACTCTTCTCCACCTTTAGAGTCATTTCCAAAGGCCTATATCCACCTTTGACTCATTTAAAATCAGGACAACTTGTCTTGTCTCCTGTGATCTTCCAGGCACCACTGTCAATGATAGCATAGTCCTTGAGATCTTCTTCTGGATTGCCCTGTACAAACAATTTCAGAGAATTAGACTCTTTTAGGGACCCAAGTCATAACTGACTTGGATACCCCTAATGGAGTTACATACTCAAATTGCTGGTGTGTGTAAGATCATTAACTATTCACAGATTCTAGATAGTTCCCTTTTGGTTTCCATGTTTGGCTTGGACTTATCATTGCACTCTTTTTGCACGTTTGTGGAAGTACTGTTGGATCCAACAGTACTTCTTTCTTTACACAGATCGATTCTACAATTTTCTTGTCTTTGTGGGTCTTTGAGCGAGTCCTTGTGTAGAAGACCTCGATGATGGTGAGTAACTTGAGATTCTAGGTCTTCTATTATTACAGCAGTGGATAATAACTTCCATTCAGTACTTGGTGAAAGTACTGCCTGTGGTACTCTAGATTAGCGAGTAACCTTGATTAGTCACATTTATTAGCAGTACTTTTTGAAGTTTCTGTTTGTGGGAATTTTATTGGTTAGCAGTACTTTTCAACACATCACTTTGTAAGTACTGCTGAGAATAAAGGATCTCTTTGGTGAGTGGTACCTTGTGTTTCTTTCGGAAATTATCTATGGTTCACTCTTTGGATTTTGTTCCGAACTGCGGGGGGGGCGGGGGGGGGGGGGGGGGGGGGGGGGGGGGGGGGGGGGGGGGGGGGGGGGGGGGGGGTGGTGGGGGGGGGGGGTGGGGGTGGGGGGGGTGGGGGGGTGGGGGGGGGGGTGGGGGGGGGGGGGGGGGGGGGGGGGGGGGGGGGCGGGGGGGGTGGTGGGGGGGGGGGGGGGGGGGGGGGGGTGGGGGGGTGGGGGGGGGGGGGGGGGCGGGGGGGGAGGGGGGGGGGGGGCGTCGAGGGGGGGGGGGGGGGGGGGGGGGTGGGGGGGGGGTGGGGGGGGGGGGGGGGGGGGGGGGAGGGGGGGGCGGGGGGGGGGGTGGGGTAGGGTAGAGTGGGGGGGGTGATGTAGTGGGTGGGGGGGGCGGGGGGGGTGGGTGGGGGGGGGGGGGTGAGCCAGGGGTAGGTTGGGTTGGCGTGGGAGATAGGGGGGTGGAGTGGGTCATACGCGTGGGCGGGGGAGGGGTCTGGAAGGGGGGGAGTGGTAGGAGTGTAGTGTGGGTATTAAGGGGGGGGGGGGAAGGGGGGGGGGGAGAGGGAATGGCGAGGGGGGGGATGGAGGGGCGGTGGGGTGGGTGGAGGGGATGGGGGTGGCTTGAGGGGGGGGGGGGGGGATGTGGGGGGTGGAGGGACGGGGGGCGCGGGTGGAGGGGCTGGAGTGGGGTGTAATGGTGTTGTGAGAGTGGGGGGGGGGGGGGGGGGGGGGGGGTTGGTGGGTGGAGGGGGAGCTGGGGGGGGGAGGGGATGCAAGGAGGGATGGTGCATGGGGGTTGGGGGGGGGGGCGAGCTGGGGGAGTAGGGGGCGAGGTAGGGCTGGGAGGTTGAGAGGGGAGGGCTGGGGGGGGAGGGGGAAGGGGCGGGGGTGTGGGGTGGCGTTGGGAGGGTACGGGGGGGGAGGGGTTGGAGTTGGGGGGGGGTGGGGGGGGGGGGGGTATGGGGGGGGGAGGGGAGGGGGGCGGTGAGGGGAGGGTGGTTGGGGCTATGGAAGCGGAGGGGGAGGGGAGTGGGGGGTGGAGGATGGAGGGGGGGGGGATTGGTTGGATGGCGGTGGAGAGGGGGGGGGGAGAGGGTGGGAAGGCGGGTGGGGGGGGGAGGGTGGGGGGGGGGGTGAGGGAGGAGGTCTGGGGGGGGGTGGGGGGGAGGACTGGAGGGGTGGGGGGGGGAGGGGAGGGGGTTTGGGGGGGAGGTGAGAGTTTAGTTGGGGGGGGGTGGGAGGGGTGGGGTGGGGGGTGAGGTGCTGGTGGGGGGGGGGTGGGGTGGGGGGGGGGGGGGTGGGGAGGGGTGGGGGGTGAATATAGGGGGGGGGGGTTTGGGGGTGGATGGGGGGGGTAGGGGTGGCGGCACGGTGGGGTGGTGGAGTTGAAGTGGGGCGGAGTGGGAGGCGCGGGGGTAGGGGGTGGGGGGGGGGTTGTTGTGAGGGGGGGGTTGGCGGGGGGGGGGGCGAGGGGGTGGTGGGGGGGGGGGGGGGTGGGGGGTGGGGGGGGTGGGGGGTAGGGGGTGGTGGGGGTAGGGGTGGTGCGTAGGATGGGGGGGGGGGGGGGGGGGGGGGGAGTGGGGTGTATGGGGTGGAGGGGGTGGGGAGTATGGAGGGCGGGGGAGGGTGGAGAGGGGGGCTTGGGGGGGGGGAGGGAGCGCTTAGGGTGGTGAGGGTGAGGGGGGGGGGAAGAGAGGGTGAGTAGGGGGGGGGTGGTTGGGGGTGAGATATGTGGAGTGGGGTAGGAGGGGGGGTGGTGGTGAGCGGGGGGGGGGGGTGGGATGGGTGTGGAGGGGGGGAGGGATAGGGGGGGTTGGTGGGATGGGCGGGAGCGTCGGCAGGGTGGGGGAGGGGGGGGGTGGGGGTGGGAGTATCAGGGGGTGGGGGGTTTTACGGAGTCGGTTGTAGTGCGGGGAGGGGGAGAGGGTGTGGCTAGCTGGGGTAGGGGGGGGGGGCGATTGGGGGAGGGGTGGGGGGGGAGTGTGTGGGGGGTGGGGGGTCTGGGGGGGTAGGTGGCAAGGGGGTGTGGGGGGATTGGGGGGGGGGGGGAGAGGTTGGGGGGGGGGGGGGGGAGTGAGGGAGGAGGGGGGGGGAGGGTGTTAGGAGGGGGTGGTGGGAGGGGGGGTGGGGGGGGGGAATAGGTGAGGGTGGGGGTAGGGGGAGGGGAGGGTGGGGCGGGGTATAGGGGGGTGTTAGGGGGGGGGGTAGGGCAGGGGAGGGGAGGTGTTTGAGGGGGGTGGGTGGGGGCGGGGAGATGGCATGGGCGTTGGGGGGGGGGGAGGGTGAGGGTTGGGGGGCGTTGGCTGGGGTTGATGCGAGGGAGGTGGTGGGTGTGGGATGGGTAAGTTGTGGGGGGGGTAAGGGGGGGGGGGGTTGGTGATGGGGGCTGGTGGATCTTGAGGGGGTGGGGGTGGGTGTGAGAGGGGGTGGGGGGGATGGGGGCGGAATGGGGGTGGGGGGGAGGGGTGGAGGGGGGGTGGAGGATAGGGGGGGGAGGGGGGGGGTGCGGTGGGGGCTGGGGGGATTAGGGGGTGGGGGAGGGTCGTGGGGGGAGGGGTGTGGGGAGGGAAGGGGGGGGGGGGGGCGGGGAGGGTGCGGGGCGGGGGATGGTAGGGGGGGTGATGCTTATAGGGGCGTGGGGGTGGAGTGTGGGGGGGTGTGGGTGTGGGGGGGGGGTGGGGGGGAGGGGGGAGGGTGAGTTGGGGGGGGGTCGAGGGGGGTTGGGAGTGAGGGCCGTGAGGAGAGTGGGGGGGGATGGGTGTGGTGGGAAGAGTGGGGGTGGGGGAGTCGGGAGGGTGGGGGAAGGGGGGGGGGCTGGAAGGCGGGGTTTGGGATAGGGGGGTTTCTTTAGTTGTTTGTAAATTGTTATTTGGTTGTTTTTTTTTAGCGTTTTTTTTTTTTTTTTTTCTTCTATTATTTTTTTTTTGGTTTTTGTTTTTTTCGTTGCTTTTTTTGCTTGTTTTCGTTGTTTTCTTTTTGTTTTTTTCAGTTCTACGATAAGTCGTTTTTTTTGGTTTCGGGCGTTTATGATGTTTTATGGGTTTTTCTGTATTTTGGTTTTTGACTCTTTTTACGTTTTTTTGATTCTTCTTCTTATGTTTTTTGTTTTTGTATTTTTTTTTTTGTTTTTCTTGAGTTTTTTTCTTATTTAGGGTTTTTTCGTTTTTGTGTTACGTTTTTTTTGGATTTTGGGTTTTTCTTTTTTTTTTTGTTGGTTTTAGTTTCTTTTTTCTTGTTTAATTGTGTTTTTTCTTGTTCCCTTGAACCCTTGATGTTCCCCTTAGATTATGAGTTTGGGTGTGTTGGATGGTTCTTTCATGTAGATTGCGGTCCTTAATAGATGATTAGGAATGGAAACATACAAAACATATTTTACCCCCTTTGTGCCAAGTCCCTTTGTCCTAGATTGACCAAACACTGTTTTGACTGTTTGGTGACCTGTTTTCAAAAGATGTTTCCTTTCTCTGAGTTAAAAAGCAGTTTCCTTTTGACTTTATGAACAGCATTTTCTTCATTTATCACTTTCAACCAATCTTCAATTATGACCTTATTTCTATCAATTGCTATTGACTAGATTTTGTTTTCTCTTGAATAACACATTTATTCCTAATGGCTAGGTTCATCTATCCCTTGTAAAGGAGACATTTGGGGGGGGCCTTGGGTGGAATAATTTGTACTGTAGGTGGGGTACTGCTTATTTTGGCCTTTTCTCTTTTGAAGTTTTCATATGTAGAATCAGTCAAAGTTTCATCCCCAGATGAAATGTCACTTTCCATACTATTACTAGACTCAATCCCAAACCCTATACATGACTTATCAGACACATATCTTTGTTTGTTTAGGACTTCGTTTTGAATACGTACTGAAGCATTTGATCATTTTTTATTAGGTTTTACTTTGAAAATCATCTCGTTCTTTTAAGGCTTGATAAATTCCTTTTGTTTTTTCTTCTCAGTTTAAATCTCTTATCTGATTAGTCATATTCCCATTGTTTCATACTTATCACCCCACCCATGCATTTTCATTCTTTTCATGTGTTTTAAGCATGACTTCTAATGACTCTAAGCTAATTTGATTTCTTGAATTTCGGTCCTAGCTCTTGAAAAATTATATCTTTCCAGTTTTGATAGATTTCAAGCAACTTTTTTTATTGATTTTCTACATTTTGAACAGTAAGGTTCCTTGGAGTTTGTAGCCACAAGCTAGGGATTCTGGTGCTTCTTCAGCTTTGTTGCTCCAGTCAAAATCATCAAGTCATCTTGTCAAAAGTTTGCATGTGCTCTGGCATCAAACTTTATGCTACATCATCTTGTTTCAACTCCAGTTCGTGCACATCATTAGCATATGTCACTGGTTCTAGCATCAAATTCCTGGCTCCAATCAATATCTTCATTGTTTTGTCTGTTGCCACCAAGCCTTTCTGAGTATGAATCTTCATTGCCACAATCCTCTTTCATTCGACCATTTGATTGTTTTTCCTGGTTTATTTAGCATAATCTACACTCTCTAGCAAATATGTCCTAATTTTGACAGTAAAGCATTCAATTTTTGAACTATCAATGGGTAATTGACCATTCTTTGGCTTGAGGCTCAATGGATCCTTCCTGTCTTTCCTCATAAAGTTCCTTTTCCTTGATGTTATCTAGCCACTTGCACATGTAATGTCAATTTCTTTATTGCATCTTCATCAATTTGCAGCAGGTTTCTCATTCATGAGTTGTGGGCATAGATGCTTGTTTTGAGCATAAGAAGGAAACATATGATTTTCATCTGATGAGAAACACAGTTGGAGCAGTTGACACCTTGCTAGAGATAGGCTTGATTATATCCTTTTTGGGATATGTGCTGGTTCAGCAGTACTTTGACCCCCTGTTTTTTTTATATTTTTCAAAGTACTGCCCTTGACTTCTGTGGACAGAAAAGCAATGTATTGAGCGTTTGAATTGAGACTCCCTTTCAATTCATGCTCATTACACTTTAGTTGTTAAGAGTCATCAAAGTTCTAACTGTCTAATCCAGGTTGTCCGAATATGGTAGCCACTACATGCCACACAGATGGAAGGTTCTTAGAAACTTCAAATTTGCATTTCATATGGTACCGTAGCATCATGAATTTCAAGGCATGCTAGAATATGCTGAAAACTTTCATATGTGAATCTAGTTCTTCCCTAGATCAATAATGTGAACGTCTCAAATTGTTGTTTCAACAGATTCTTTATGCATCTTCTTTGTGTTCGTTTAATCCAAATCTTGCTTTTATGGCTTTCCTATGATCTTGCATCTACAGCATCATGGAAATAACTGAGATGATGTCTGCAGTGTATGGAAGAAAGCAGTATAATTAAGGGCTTTCTCATTGTTTCTTCTTGGTTTGCAGCAAGTTGAAAGGTCTTTGGAGCAGACACTGGGGAGATGCAGGATTCGTTGTGGTTTTGGTTTCCATTAGTGGATTTATGTCCCAAAGTATGTGATCAGTGATAGCGATATACTGTCGCATCTTCAATGGACCATTAGGTATATTCTACTTTCTTGATTATAGGGATTGCTGAGTGCAGTATCGGACGATGGTGGGAGGTTAGAGTTCTGTTTTTCGGGAATTTTTTTTATGAGTTTAGAAAGATTTCGATGATTAAAAGTTCTTCAAGGTCAGAGTCTCTACACAAGCTCTGATACCACTTGTAGGATCGTTATTCCTTAATGAAACACTGATATACTGTCAACTATGCGGAATCTAGTTGGAGTACTTATGAAGAACACACAATAGTTTCTCAAACGATTTCTTTTATAAACCTTTTGATTCTGCCCTAAATGGCAGATCCCTAATACTATACTAAATGATTCTTAACTTCGTGTTGTTCTTTGTTTTTTTCTATATGTTCTAAGAGTTCCTAGAGATCCTTTTATATAATCTTTAGGATTACCTCTAGTAGATGTACAATCCTTGTTTTTCATAAAACACTAATTGATACTTATCACTAATAAACGGTTACAAGCTAAATGCTAAACAACCGTTTAAAACTTTATAGTTCTTATCTTCGGCGTACAGAAGTACCTTCGATCTTGACTGGCAGTACTTGACTTTTTTTCATTAAGCGTACTTTGACTTCTTTAGTGGCAGAACTTTGAACCTTTTGATTGGTATTTCAAGATTCTCGTTGTTTGTGCTTATGATTGATTGCAGGATTGACCCAAAAAATTTTGAAGACTCTCGTGTTCGGTGTTTTATCCCGGTCCACTCAAGCTTTCTAGCCTTTGCTTACCATTAGTTTGGGGAAATCTGATATCCTAGATTATTATCGACTAACATTTATCTTGTAGCATACTTGATAAACGGCTTAAGATTTTTGTGATACTTTCTTCATGCCTAGATTATGCATTCGACTTTTTGAGTTCTAGTATGAGGTTTTCAAGTCTTAGGTTAGGAAACATTGAGGACAATGTTCAATTTTAGTATGGGGTAGTATATCTTCGATATGATCTTACCAACCTTTGCCCGTTATTCTCACATACCCTGTTTTCCAGTCAAAATTTTAAAAATATAAAAATAAGTGTTTTGTCACAATTTTGACTTTCCTACTGGGTAGAATAAGAATAAATTTTGACTTGATCGAGCGTGTTGAGCTCTAGCTTGTTCCTTAACTTTTAGGCTAAGTGTGCACGAAAATTCGCAAAGAACAAAAAATAATAGAGTTAAGTATGAGTATGATGCTAAACAAGGATTAGTTGGAAATCTTAAGAGCTTATTTATGTAATTTTTGGCTTTTTCTCCCATAAGCTCTTAACCGGATTAATCATACGTGCTGTCTTTGGAGATTAAACTTAAATCAACAATTTTTATGTAATGTATAACAAAAAATTTAGTCTTAGTTCAAATTTATACTTGAATTTTTCAAAAAGAAGTCTTCTATATAAAAAAAAGAAGAATAATATAATAATTGTCGGGAGTGAAAGTTCACAAATTGCAAATATGAGTAGTGTTAGCATCTTAGCTGATATTTAGCAGCGATTTTGTTTTAAGCTTGGTTTGGACAAGTGAAAAGTCGGGAACGCTGAATTTATCATTTTTGAGCATTCTCGGATTGAAATGCATCTTGTTCTATGATCCCTAACGGTTATGAAAATAACGAAAGTCGAAATATTCTATGTAATCACCCTCAATATAAAAAATAATAAAAAAATTTATATCATAAAAATGGAAAAAAAATTGAAAAATAGGAAAATGGAGAGTTTTAAAACTTGTGATTTCTTAACTTTCCCTACAAAAGACGTTGGTACTTTTCAAAGGATTAGTTTGGGGAGGTTTTGAGGTATTTTGTTTTTGAGCATATAATATTACGTGAGGGCACGGCAATCACTTGGTTTGGTGAATTTTGATATGTGAAAAATCACATATCCTTTCTATATCAAAAATGACCCTTAAATGATCAAAATGTGAAAAAATATGCTTGTATTTGTGTATTTTGTTGTTTGTGAATGTGTAGGTACGAATATTGCAAAGATCACAAGAAAACGGTCAAAAACCGAACAAACACGGACACGAGAACTGATAGAGTGCAAAAGAGCCGAAAGTATCTAGCAAAAGATCAACAAAGTCAAGTCTTGGTCAACAATGGTCAACCCACAAGAAGACAAAACCCTTGAAAATACCCAAAATGCCCTTATTGTTAACTCATTTTCACCAAAAGTCCCTAAACCCTTAAAACCCTAACACCGTTAGTCCTTTAACACTTAAGGAATAACGGTCGTTAAATCTCTTTTAAAACCAAAAACATAAACCCTTAAATATTTTCACCCGTCCCATTTCTTTTTATAAAAGCCCAAGTCAACGACCCAAGCCCCTGGGTCAAACAAAGATATAAAAAGAAAAGAAAAAGGGCGAGAAATCATGTTTTTACTATTCATCATCTTCTTTAGTTTAACCTCGCATCAAATCCAAGGGTAAAATGCAATTAATGACATGGCTAAAAGATTCGAGTGCTATGTTACATGTCAGCAAAAGGAAATGTCATAAGAGCTCACGATTGGTCAAGAAGGGTCAAGGAATGACACGTTGGAAGCCAAAAGAAGCACATATGGAATGGATTTTTACACCAAAAACACGTAAAAAGAAGCAGTGCACAAAGCTCTGAGCACACGGATTGCCACGCTGTGGCAATCCGTGTTCACACACTTTGAATCCAACAGACGTAAGATGGGATCTAATGGGAATTTGGAAGCAAAGAAGGGACCAGGATCATTTGTGAGCGTCTACAATAGCTGGAACCTCAAGAAGCTTCACTTCAGCAACCATAGTAATACAATGCATGCCTCTCCTCCTCGACATAATATATCTAGGAGGTATGTTTTGAGTTAGCTTGATTATAAATTAGCTTTTATATGTTAATTTTTACTTTCAAGTAATGTTTTAGCTGTATTGTAATTTTACAATTCATTCACCTTTGTAATCAGCTCTTTTATTAATATAAGTTTAAGTTTTCTATTGTCTCTTCGTTTTTCATAAATTTACTTTTGTGCTTTAATTAGTAAAATAAACTCTGAACCTATTTCATCGGAGCCGGGCTCTCAACTATTCATAAACTTCTAAAAACTCAATGACATTGGAATCTAAATGGAATTGGATGGCTCTTATAAGTAATCGCAATTAGAATCCAAGTGGTAAATATGCTTGAGAGTCAAGCTATAAGATTAACTAGGCACATTTGGTATAATATGGCTTAAGCTATAAGCTTAAGCTGCTTTGGATAAGCTCTGAAGTTACTCCTAACTCACCTCTGTTTAGTGGAGGTGTAAAAGGTACACTTTTCCTTTAATTCAGGATTCCTTTGTTGTCATTTAATATAATTTTGTACAGCTTATAACTATGCATAATTCTTAACTTGCATTATTGTCTAGCTTATTCTGTTAGTTTTAGAGCTTGTTTAATGCGTATTAGAAGTTGTCTTATGTTAATTTGTGGTTAATGATATATTTTAAACTCTACAGATAGTTTTCTATAATCAGATCTTAAAAATATGTGCATAAAAACCAAAATATGAGCTATTGTACTTATCGCTTTTTAATTCTGCTTATTTGCTACAGTGAGTACAATTTGCTTATTAGGTCTAAACATTATAGCTCCATATCAGTATGATGACGTATTAGCAATTTGAGAAGCTTAGAGAAATTTCCAATTCATAAGCTTATTATGGGTTTAAGGAGTTAAAGGGTGTTGGCTTATTGGCAGTATCAACTCAAATTAAGTACCGTCCATGGCCATTTGAACCTTTACATCCCTTTCGAAATCTCAAATCTAGTCTGAAAGAAATCACGATTATTAAAGTTGCTTAAAGGTTCATAAAGTCTAGTGTTGATCATATTTGTAGATAGATTGTTATAAAGTTTGGGAAGTCATTACAGCGTCGAATCCATTTATGCTTGTTATAGTTTTGACAGTTTTTAGCTACAAAATTAATACACACATATACTCTTAGTCATTACATCATCATGTAAGTTTAGAATAAAGTCCTTTTAGCCTTCAATTGTTAGAGTTAAGATTTGTCATTATTGTGCAAACTGCATATCAGTTAGGATTATAGAAAAAGGCCTTTTTCTAGCTTTAATTATCACAGATGGTAATAGTAGTTGTATAAGGGGCTTAGATATTTGCATCTAAGTAGAGTTTAACAGGGATAGATTTCATATGTTTGAGTTATTTTGTTATAACACAAGCTATCTAAGTACAATATTTGATTTAAGCTTTTAATATAGCAATTGTAATTTCAAAACAAAAATAAACGCAGTAACACTTCTGAGTTCGTTGAGAAGCAGTTTTCATTTAACTTTTCCTTCTAAGCAATTTAATTGTTCAAAATAGATTTTAAAAGTAGTTTTTAGTAAGACTATATTAGGTGTCAATCTTTTAGTAGGAGTATAAGTTAGTTAACCATAAGGCTCTTTAGCTTATAGACACAAAAAGCACCAAAGATTGCTTGCTAGCCTTGTTGAGATATCGGGGTGTCTTAGATAATGGCCAGCTTATTTGTAAATTTTGTTAGCTTATAGCTTAAAAGCTAATGCTTAATAATTGTTAGAAAAATGCTTTTTAGGCTAAAATTTAGTTGTCATTAGCTTTATAAAGTCAGACATAGCTTATTTTAACTTTTCAAAGAAAATCAAAAAACATAAAAAACATCATAAGTAGTCTTTTAATTTAGTTTTTTCTCTACTTATTTGTATTTCAAAATGTCTTATCTCTGCTGTTTTAAGTAGTTTTTTAAGGAAGGCTTTAATAGGTGTAAGGGCTTATTTATATATCTTCTGTTGTGGTGCTTAAAAATAAGCACAAAAAGTGCATTGGATTGTCTGTTTTTGTATCTCATTTGGGCTTAAAGTTCTTATTATTTCTTTTAAGCTTTTATTGTTCTTTTTTATTGTTTCTAGCCTAGATTAGCTTATTAGGTTAAACTTAGGGTAGTGATAGCTTATTTAGTTTTCAGTTTTAGCTTATTTCAAGTTTTTGGCTAGCATTAGTATAATAAAAAGCTAAAATATCTTTAAGAGTTCTGTTAAGCCTTTAAGCTGTTTTTCAGCTTATTTTTGATTTTGAAAAAAGTTGTTTTTACAAAAGAAGCTTATTATAAGCTGTTTAACAAATTTGCTTTTTAAAGTTTTTTTTAAAAAAGGGAAGATGGAAGTCGGGGGTGAGCAAGACTCGAACCCCCGACCTCAACACCCTCAACCTTTTTAAAAGCCTCAGCACACACACCCTCACCAACGCGCCCTGGGGACTTTTTCATTCTTTCTTTGCAATATTAATTTCTTATACACATTTTAGGCATTTTAGTATAATAAGCTGTTTTGGCTTATTTCTCAGCTTATTCGATAAGCTGTGTTTCCAAGCTTATTTTTCCTAGATTCCTCATTGTTCAAGCTATTTTTCGTAATTTTTTCAGGATTTTTATAAATAGTTTAGTATTTTTAAACATTTAATTTTGTTAAAATCATTTTTAATTCATAAAAAATTATAAAAAAGTCAAAAAAATATAATTCTTTTTTAGAAAATTTTCTTTTAACATTTAGGACTTAGGAAAATTAGATTTGCGTTCGTAGGGTTAAAATTGCAAAATCTTGTTTTTTAAAGAACGGGATTGAATCCCGTTCTTGTTTTCTTCACGTTTTTAGCTTTAAACACCTTCGTTTTTGTTCTAGTTTCCTTTGTTCTAGCTTTTAGTCAATTAAATCTTATAAAAATCAAAAAGATCATTGTAGGACTTATTTTTGTTGATTTAGGGTTTTTAGGTCTTGTTTAAGAATCTCAATTTGCGTTTTTAGTTAAAATTTACTTTCCCGTATTGATTTCTCGTAGTTAGGTTTAATTGTTCCTTTATTTACTCACTATTAGGATTTTAGAAAACAAATCATCTTCGAACCAATACAAATCATTGTCCAAATAACAAACGTGGTCTCAATTTTATAAATCTTTAGGAAAACGACCCGGTAATCACTTACCGGTTTCTTACGTGTGATATTTTTATGTAGATTTTTACTTTTAATCTTTGTCCTCAAGGATTTTTATTAATTCTCTTTATACTTATATATTATACGTATATTATATATTGATTTTCAACGATCAAGACTCTTGGTGTAATATCTAGTGGAAGTACCTCATGGTTTGCGGACTATGCAAATTTCCAAGCGGGGAATTTTATCATCAAAGGAATAACGACTCAACAAAAGAAAAAGTTTTTCAAGGAAATTAAATATTATTTCTGGGACGATCCCTATCTTTTTCGTATTTGTGCGGATCAAATCATTCGAAGGTGTGTGCATGGGCAAGAAGCTAATGATATCCTCAAAGCTTGTCATGAAGGACCTACCGGGGGCCATCATAGTGCCAATCTCACCGCTCGAAAAGTATTTGATGCCGGTTTCTTTTGGCCGACAATATATCGAGATGCCCATACTATGATCAAATCTTGTGATACGTGTCAAAGACAAGGCAAAATTTCACAACGAGATGAGATGCCTCAAAACGCTATTCAAGTTTGTGAAATCTTCGATGTATGGTGTATCGATTTTATGGGACCATTTTCGTCTTCACATGGGAATAAATACATCCTCGTAGCCGTTGATTATCTTTCGAAGTGGGTAGAAGCGAAGGCGCTTCCCACAAATGATGCTCGAGTTGTAGTTAAGTTTTTGAAATATCTTTTTGCCCGATTCGGAACACCTAGAGCTATTATAGCGATCGTGGGACCTATTTTTGTTATGATCAATTTGCTAAAGTAATGTCTAAGTATGGGGTCACTCATCGTCTTGCTACTGCTTATCACCCTCAAACGAGCGGTCAAGTGGAGGTGTCTAATCGTGGCTTGAAATTTATTCTAGAAAGACAGTTGGAGAAAACCGTACCTTTTGGTCTGACAAACTAGATGACACTTTATGGGCATTTCATACCGCTTTTAAAACACCGATTGGTTGTACGCCTTACAAGTTAGTGTACGGGAAGTCTTGTCATTTACCTATCGACTTAGAGCATAAAGCATGTTAGGCTTTGAAACATGCTAATTTTGATCTTAAAACCGCGGGTGATCACCGGAAGCTTCAACTTAATGAACTTAATGAGCTTCGTGATCAAGCTTATGAGAATTCTTTAATATATAAAGAGAGGACGAAGAAGCTTCACGACTCTAAGATCAAAAATCGCATTTTCAATGTTGGTGATCGAGTTTTACTCTTCAACACTCGTCTAAAGATATTCTCGGGAAAGCTTAAAACTCATTGGTCGGGGCCTTTCACCATCACCAAAGTTTTTCCATACGGAACCATCGAGTTATCTCAACCCGATGGTCCAAACTTTAAGGTGAATGGTCATCATGTGAAGCATTACTTCAGAGGGGACTTACCACCCAAGGTAGTCCAGGATCTCCACACTTTCTCCAAGGACGAATGAATTCAGGGATTAAGTCAAGGTATGTGACTCGGTTACAAAAAACAAAGCGCTTCGTGGGAGGCACCCCATGCTTATCCTTCTATTTTCTTTCTTATTTTTGTTGTGATGTGAGGAGGCTTGTACTCTTCCGATTCTTGTTGTTTGTGCTTGTGACTTTTTTTGTAGGATGGACCTAAAATTTTTTGAAGACTCTCGTGTTCGGTGTTTTGTCCCTGTCCACTCGAGTTTCCTAGCATTTGCTTGCCATTAGTTTGGGAAAATCCGATACCCTAAGATTATTAACATTTATCTTGTAGCATACTTAATAAACAGCTTGAGATTTTTGTGATACTCTCTTCATGCTTGGGTTATGCATTTGACTTTTTGAGTTCTAGTATGGGGTTTTTAAGTCTTAGGCTAGGAAACATTGAGGACAATATTTAATTTTAGTATGGGGTAGTATATCTTCGATATGATCTTACCTACCTTTGCCCGTTGTTCTCACGTACCCCGTTTTCCCACAAAAATTTAAAAAAAATTAAAAATTTCAAAAATAAAATAAGTGTTTTGTCATAATTTTAACTTTCCTACTTGTAGAAATAAAATAAAATTTTGACCCGATCGAGCGTGTTGAGCTCTAGCTTGTTCCTTAAATTTTAGGGTAAGCGTTCGCAATTTTCGCGAAGAACAACAAATGATAGAGTTAAGTATGAGTGGGATGCTAAACAAAGATTATTTGGAAATCTTAATAGCTCATGTATGTAATCCTCGTTCAATTTTTTTTCCCATAAGCTCTTAACCGGACTAATCATACGTGCTATTTTTGGAGATTAAACTTAAATCAACAAATTTTATGTAGTTAATAGCAAAAATTTTAGTCTTAGTTCAAATTTATACTTAAATTTTTCAAAAAGAAGTCTTCTCTATATATTATAAAAAAATTGAAATGATGAAAAAATATATATAATATATATAATAAAAACTGTGGGCTGATAAAAGTTTACTGCCTCTTGCCGGCTCACAATCGATGTGGTAGTCTTCTAAAGAAAGCCCATAGTAAGAATAAAAATCCAAGACTGATAAAAGTTTGTTGCATCTTGCCGGCTCACAACCGATGTTGCAGCCTTCTAAAAGGTCGAGGGTTATAATTGCATAAATGTTATGTTTAATATTAAGTTTGAATTAATAAATAGATCTCTTTTTGTTAAATTTAAATATGCTTTTGAACTTTGACTATTCATAATTTTAAGTTTATATATACGTGGAAACCTGAGAGTTTTTAAAACCTAAGGTCCGTGATTCACGAATACTAGTCTTTGTGTGGGGTATCAAAAGCCAAATCACTTAGCCGCAAGTTGTGAATGTGCCGAGACTAAAGTCGCTACAGGAGGATGATCTCGTCTTCAACTCATTATTCTCAGAAGGTGTAAAAACGTGAAACCATAGAATTTTGCAAAATGTTGATCAATGGTTGAAATTCAAAATAGCACATTCACCTAAGATATAATAATTAACTGGAGTGAAAGTTCACAATTTGCAAAAATGAAGTAAGTGTTGGCATTTTAACTGATTATAGCGGTTGATTTTCGTTTTAAAGCTTGCTTGGAGCAAGTGAAAAGTCGGGGACGATAAATTTATCCTTTTTGGGGCATTCTCGGATCGAAATGCATCTTGTTCTATGATCCCCCTAACGGTTAGAGGAAATAACGAAAAAAGGTGGGTCCCCCCGGAAATATTCTAGTTAGTTTTCATATAAAAAAATCATCATAAAAATGGAAAAAAAAAAAAAGTTTTGAAAAATAAGTAAAATGGTGTGTATTAAAGCTTGTGATTTCTTAATATCACCCCACAAAAGTCTTGCTCCCTTTCATAGATTTAGTTTGAGGAAGTTTTTTGAGGTTTTTGTTGGTTTTAGAGATATAATATTGCATGAATAGACAACGACAATACTTAGAATAGGAAATTTTGATAATGTGAGAAAATCCATAATCCTTTTTATACAAAAATGGCCTTAAAATAACAAATTGTGGAAATTATGCTTGTATATGCCTTGGTTTTGTCATTTGATGATGTGTAGGTTACGGATATTAGCAGAAAAACACAAGAAAACGTTCCAAACCTGGACAAACGAAGAACACTGTGAACGGATAGAGTGCACAAGAGTCGGAAGTTTTCTAGCAAAGGTCATCAAAAGTCAATCCATGGTCAACAATGGTCAATTCACAAAATGCCAAAACCCTCAAAATACCCAAAATACCCTTAAATCCCTAACCCCGTTAGTCCTTTAATTATAAAAGGATAATGGTCGTTATCTCTTATCTAATAACCCTTAACCAAACCAGCCCATTTCTTTTTTAATAAAACCATGGCCCAATACCCGAGCCCAGGTCAACTCGTTTAAACCCCGGGTCAAACACATCCGTATAAAAGAAAAATAGGTGCGAATGGGTGTAATTGTTTACCCATCGTCCCAATTCAACCTTGTGTAAAAATTCATGTGTAAAAACCCCACGCTCTCTAAATTAAGCTATGTGGCCAGAAGATACCAAGTACTAAGTACCAAGTCATCAACAAATACGTCACCAAGAGCTCTCATTAGTCAAGATGTACAAAGGGACTGATACGCGGGCTTTCAAAGAAACACACCAAAAAGGGGAATATTGCACTAAAATCAATGTAAAAGAAGTACAAGGTATCTGACACAAGGAATGCCACGTTGGCAATCTGTGTGCTCCTTTTGATCCAACGGTGAAGAGATGGCATCCAATGATTGCAAAGAATGGAGGGTTCAGATTAAGAGGAGCGTTTAACAGACTTGAAGACCTAGAAGAATCCTTTCTCTCCTATAAATACAAGGCTCTCCTCACTCACAGGGGAATAGTTAGTTAGTTTTATTAGCTTTTTAGAGTAGCTTTTAAATTGTAATTTTCTTTTAAAAAGTAATGTTTAGCTTATTGTAATCTCTATTTCAACGTGTACTCAGCTTTATTATCAATAAGAATTCAAAGTTTTCTATTTGTGCAATTGTCTTTTCATAAATCTACTTTTATGCAAAAATATGGTTTAAAAAGCTTTAACTATTTCATAAGCTCTCATTCTCTTTTATAAGCTCTTATTTACTCTTAAGCTGGCTATTTACTCAACTAAGCTCTTAAAAGCTTAGTTGAGCTTATCTTACACAAATCCTGCCTTAAATTTTACCATAGCTTAATGAGGAAGGGAAACCAGACATGGATGGGTTTCCAGGACCATACAAGCTTATCTTAGGATAAGTTGGAGCTTGTTGATAGCTCAAATGAGCCTTTTATAGCCTTGTTTAGTGCAGAGGCTTATGTAAGTCTTCATTTACCTTTTCTAGCTTTAAATTTGCTATGTAGCTTAATTTTGCTTAATTTCTGCTTATTGTTGTTTAGGTAGCTTATTTGTGTTTATTATAGTTGATTTATGCTTATTGTGTTTAATTTGTAGTTGTAAATCTTTAGTTTTCATAATCTGTCTTAAAACAGTGAGAAAAACCAAAAATAATTAGCATAAGTAGTTAGCTTACAATTCTGGCTTATTTGATTGATTATATTGGTTCATTAAGGTTGTTATAAGCTGTCTAATATCTGGTATTTGATTTATGTTATTTAAATCTCATTTTGATAAGCTGGATATGGATTTGGTAATTATAAAGGGGTGTTTGGGTCAAGCAGTACTAACTTAAGTTAGTACTGCTTGAGTCCCATTGGTCCTTTGTTTTTATTTAAATATCTTATTTGAGTTTATCATTGATTGATTTAAGAGCTTTGTTAGCCTAATTCAGTTTAAATCATAGTTAGTTAGAATTAGTTAAGTTTCTGTTAGAATATAGTTAGTAGATTAATCATTTTAAGCTCAAGTTAGTTCTAGCTGAAGTTATCACTCATTGTGCATTTAGTTTATTGTTTTAAAGTTGTAGAAACTGAATCCTTAAGCCTGCATTAAGTTATTTTGAGTTTTTACTAAAATGTATGTCAATTGCATCAGTAGTTGAAAAACAGTCAATAGCCTTTTTCAATCTTAATTTTCAGATGGTTAAAGTAGTTGTTAGCTTTTGATTTTTTTAGCACTAGTAGATTTTAGGCTAATCTTCATTAGTTTGAACTTATTTTAGTCTAAATAGCCTATTTAGTCATCTGTTTTTAAGCTTAAAATTAGCTTTCTGTCTTTTATTTTAAAAACAAAAAGTAAGATAAAATGGCATAAGCAGCTTTTTCATTAAGTTTTTGAGTTAAGCATTGAGTTTCAAAATACTTTTTAAAAGTGGTTTTATGTAGCTTTTTGGCCAGGGTTTAAGATAGTATAAACCAAAAGTCCATAAGGATCCTTTAGCTTATCTAAAAATAAGTTCAAAGTCACCTTAAGGGACTGTTTGGTTGTCAGTTTTTACCAAAGTGCTTATTTCAGATTTCTAGCTTATAGCTTAAGTTTTTGTTTAGTTGTTGTTTAAACTAGCTTATTAGGTTAATATTTAGTGGTTCATAGCTTATTTAGGTTAGGTTTTAGCTTATTTAGTCTTTTCATTAAAAAAACCAAAACATAGTTAAAATAACTTAGGTAGCTTTTTCATTTCACTTTTTCAGAGTTCATTTCAATTTCAAAATTTATTTTGCTAGTAGTTTTAGGTAGCTTATTAGCTGAACTTTAAGGTAGAATAAACTGAGTTGCGATAAGGTTCCATTAGAGTACTTAAAATTAAGCTCTAAGTTAGCCATTTGGCCTGTTTGGTATGCAGTTTTCTAATAAGTGCTTATTTGAAATCCTTAGCTTATGGCTTGCTTATTTCTAGTTAGATTTAGCTTATTAGGTCAGTTTTAGTCTAATAATAGCTTATTCAGTCCTTGTTTTAGCTTATTTTAGTTTTTAGCTTATTAAGTTTTGTAAAAAGTAAAAAAGTAGTCAAGTGCTTTCTGTCTGTTTTAAGCTCATTTAATGGCTTATTGATTAGCTTTTAGAAAAGTTGTTTTCACAAAAATAGCTTATTATAAGCTGTTTTACAACTTTGCTTTTTAGGTTTTTGCAAAATAAAAAAAAAGGGGAAACCAAGGAAGTCGGGGGTGAGCAAGACTCGAACCCCCGACCTCAACCTAGTCTCACCCTTTTATAAACCTCACAACACACACCCTCACCAACGTGCCCTTGGGACTTTTACGTCCAACTTTGCACAATCTAATCTTTTAACCCTTTTTTGAGTTTTAATATAAATAAGCACTTCGAATGCTTAATTGAATTTTCCCGGCTTATTTAGTTTATCTATTTAGGATTTCTCATTTTTCTTGAATCCTTCTTATCATAAGCTATTTTAGAAAAAAATTAGGATTTTTTGCTTAAAGTTTTACATTTTCCGTGAATTAATTTTGTTATAAACTTTAAAAAATCATAAAAAATAGAAAAATAATTTTCTTTTTTATAAAATTTTCTTTTATCATACTCTAGGCTTAGGTTGAAATTTACTTCCATAGGGTTAATATTTTGAAAATTCACTTTTTAAAGAACGGGGTTCGATCCCCGTTCTTGTTTTTGGCTTAAATTACTCTTGGTTTAGAATTTCCTTAGCTATTTTTACTTTTAAATAGTTAATTAGAATTAGAAAAAGTTTAGAAAAGTATTTAGCGTTTAATTTCAGTGTTCTAGCTTATTTTTCGTGTTTACTTTATTTCCCGTTATCCTTTTTTTTGTAGTTAGGTTTAATTGTGCCTTTATTTGCTCACTATTAGGATTTTAGAAAAAAAATCATCTTCGAACCAATTCAAGTCATTGTCCAAATAACAAACGAGGTCTCAATTTCATAAGTCTTTGAGAAAACGACCCGGTAATCACTTACCGGTTAAACGTGTAGTATTTTGTAAAAAATTTCCTACTACCTTTGTCCTCAAGGGTAGTTTTAGAATTTTCTATACTTTAGATATTATTACGTATTAAAACTATACACATCAGTCATGATGCATACTCAATGACTTGGGAAGTACTCAAGAAGAAAATGACGGACAAGAATTGTCCGCAAGGTGAAATCAAGAAGCTAGAAATCGAGTTGTGGAACCTAAAGGTCAAAGGGAACGAAGTTCCAACATACAATGAATGTTTCCAAGAGCTAACCCTGATATGTACCAAGTTTGTTGCTAATGAAATTGAGAAGATTGATAAGTACATCAGTGGACTCCCCGATAACATTTATGGAAGTGTCAAGTCTTCCAGACCTAAGACGTTGGATGAGACTATTGAGTTGGCCAATGACTTTATGGATCAGAAACTCCGCACCTATGTGGAAAGGTAGACTGACAACAAAAGGAAGGCTGATGATTCATCCAGAATCAACCATGGTCACCAACAACAACCCTTCAAGAGGCAGAATGTCACCAAGGTCTATAATATGGGGACAGGTAAAAGGAAGCCGTATGGGGGATCTTTGCCCAAGTGCACCAAGTGCCATTTTCACCATAATGGTCCGTGTACTTAGAAGTGCCACAAGTGCAACAAGGTAGGGCACTTTGCCCGCGACTGCAGGAAATTTGGCAACGCAAATGTTGCTAATACTTAGAAGGGCAATAGGGCGAATCCTAAAGGGAATGGTTGTTTCGAATGTGGAGCTCCAGGACATTTCTAGAAGGATTGTCCCAAGTTGAAGAATAAGGATGGGGGAAATGGGAGTGCACAAGGTTAGGTGTATGCTGTTTGGAATGTAGAGAAGAAAGGGAATGCATCGAGGGACCCGGACTCCAATGTCGTCACGGGTACGCTCCTCTTAAACAACCCCTATGCATCTATCTTATTTGACACTGGCACCGATAGAAGCTTTATATCTTCTGCGTTTAGTTCCCTGATTAACATCGCCCCAACTCCATTAGAAAATAGTTATGATGTCGAATTAGCTGATGGGAAAATAGTCGGAGTAGACACTATATTGTGGGGTTGCACTTTAAATTTATTAAACCATCCATTCAACATAGATCTAATGCCCATAGAACTGGGTAGTTTCGACGTTATTATCGGCATGGACTGGTTAAGAAGGTGTCACGCCGTGATCGTGTGTGACGAGAAACTTGTTCAAGTTCCCTATAGGAATGAAACCTTGACTTTTCATGGTAACGAAAGTAACAACGGGAGAGAATCTCAGTTGACCATTATCTCATGTTCAAAGGCTCAAGAGTACATGGCGAAAGGATGTCAGATTTTTTTGGCACAAATATCCGCCAAGAAAGAGGAGGACAAGTCAGAAGGAAAGAAACTTAAGGACGTACCAATCGTCCGAGATTTTCCTGAGGTGTTTCTCGAGGACTTGCTGGGTCTTCCTCCAGCTTGACCAGTAGAATTCCAGATTGACTTAATTCCAGGAGCCGCGTCCGTAGCTCGAGCACCGTATCGATTGGCACCGTCCGAAATGAAGGAATTGTCGAAACAACTACAAGAGCTTTCCGACAAGGGCTTCATAAGACCTAGTTCCTCACCTTAGGGAGCCCCGGTCTTGTCGGTCAAAAAGAAGGATGGGTCATTCAGGATCTTCATTGACTACCGAGAGTTAAATAAGTTGACAGTGAAGAATCGTTATCCGCTCCTGAGGATTGACGATTTATTTGATCAGCTCCAAGGATCTAGTATTTATTCGAAGATAGATTTGAGATCGGGTTATCACTAGCTTAGAGTACGAGAGCAAGACATTCTAAAGACGGCATTCCGAACTCAGTATGGTCATTACGAGTTTCAGGTTATGCCATTCGGGCTAACAAACGCACATGCGATATTCATGGACCTCATGAACCGAGTGTGTAAGCCCTACTTGGATAGGTTCATAATTGTCTTCATTGATGACATACTTATTTATTCAAAGGACAAGAAAGAGCACGAAGAACACCTCAAGGCAATTTTGGAATTGCTTAAGAAGGAGAAGTTGTATGCCAAGTTTTTAAAATGTAAATTTTGGATTCCAAAGGTACAATTTCTTGGTCATGTCAATGATAGCAAAGGCATACATGTGGATCCAGCCAAGATAGAATCTATTAAGGATTGGGCATCTCCTAAGACACTGACGGAGATCCGCTAATTTTTAGGTCTTGCTGGTTACTATCGAAGATTCATCGAAGGCTTTTTGAAGATTGCTGAATCAATGACGAAGCTCACTCAGAAAGGAGTCAAGTTTGACTGGGGTGAAAAGGAAGAAAACATTTTTCAGTTAATAAACCAGAAGTTGTGCAGTGCGCCAATTCTGGCTTTGCCTGAAGGAAGCAAAGATTTTGTGGTCTATTTTGATGCTTCCCACAAGGGTTTAGGTGCCGTATTGATGCAGAGAGAGAATGTGATTGCCTATGACTCTTGACAATTAAAAATTCATGAAAAGAACTACACCACTCATGATTTAGAACTTGGATCGGTAGTGTTTGCTCTAAAGATATGGAGACATTATCTATACGGAACCAAATGCACCATGTTCACCGACCATAAAAGTCTACAACACATTCTCGATCAAAAGGAGCTTAACATGAGGCAATGCCATTAGCTTGAATTGCTAAGTGATTATGATTAGGACATTCGTTATCATCCTGGGAAGGCAAACGTAGTGGCTGATGCATTGAGCCATAAGGAACGGATTGAGCCATTGCGGGTTTGAGCCTTAGTTATGACTATTGGCTTGGATCTTCCCAAATGAATACTAGAAGCTCATATCGAAGCCCTAAAACCAGAGAACCTTGAGAATGAAGATGTAGGTGGTATGATCAGAAAGGATATACCCAAGGAAAAGTTGGAACCACGTGCCGACAGAACTTTATGTTTAAACGGCAGAAGTTGGTTACCATGCTATGACGACTTAAGATCCGTGATTATGCACGAATCCCACAAGTCGAAGTATTCTATCCATCCCGGTTCTGAAAAGATGTACCAAGACATGAAGAAGCTATATTGGTGGCTCAATATGAAAGCTAACATCGCCACCTATGTTAGCAAATGCTTGACATGTACAAAAGTCAAGCCCGAACATCAAAGGTCATCAGGATTGTTAGTACAACCAGCGATACCCGAATGGAAGTGGGATAATAACACAATGGATTTTATCACCAAGCTTCCTAAGTCGTCATAAGGTTTTGACACCATCTGGGTGATTGTAGATCGACTTACAAAATCTGCGCACTTCTTGCCAATAAGGGAGAATGATCCATTAGACAAGTTGGCAAGGTTGTACCTGAACAGGATAGTAGTAAGATACGAAATACCTGTTTCAATCATCTGTGATCGTGATGGGAGATTCATGTCAAATTTCTAGAAATCATTTCAGAAAGCTTTAGGCACATATATAAGTATGAGCATTGCGTATCATCCAAAAACTGACGGCCAGAGCGAGAGGACTATCCAAACTCTCGAGGACATGCTACGTGCTTGCGTGATCGATTTTGGCAAGGGCTGGGTTAAACATTTTCCATTTGCTAAATTTTTGTATAACAACAGTTATCACGCTAGCATAAAGGCCGCACCCTATGAGGCACTTTATGGCCGAAAATGTCGATCACCTGTGTGCTGGGCCGAAGTTGGAGAAGCCCAACTGACTGGTCCAGAATTGATCCAAGAAACAACAAAAAAGATCGTCCTGATCAAGCAGAGAATTCAAGCTCCTCAGGATCGACAAAAGAGCTACGTTGATTTAAAGCGGAAGCCCATGGAGTTCGAAGTTAGGGATAGGGTTATGCTCAAGGTCTCACCTTGGAAAGGGGTTGTACGTTTCAGTAAGCGGGATAAGTTGAACCCGAGATATGTCGGACCTTTCAAGGTGTTAGCCAAAGTTGAGAAAGTTGCCTACAGGCTAAAACTTCCTCAGGAGTTGAGCAGAGTTCACCATACTTTCCATGTGTCTAATCTGAAGAAAAATTACGCTGATGAACCATTAGTCATGCCGTTAGAAGGAATTCACGTTGACGATAAGCTCTAGTTTGTGGAAGAGCCCGTTGAAATCATGGAACGATAGATCAAACGATTGAAGCAAAGCCGGATACCATTGGTTAAGGTTTGTTGGAACTCTAGGAAAGGTCCTGAGTCCACCTGGGAACGTGAAGATTCGTTCAAACAGAAATACCCACAGCTTTTCACAAACCAGGCTTCGTCATCCATTACAAATTCTTAAGCTTTAAGGACAAAGCTCTTTTAACAAGTGGAGACTGTAACATTTCTTAATTTCAGGTCATTTTACGACTCTATTATTCTTCACTATTTATTTTAGTCTGATACGCGTTTACTTTTAATTTGACTTTTAAGCTAAATCACGTAGACTAGAAATAATCATTTAATGTAAACGGTCACCAAATAAATTAAGGTATACATCAAGCAAATGTTAAGTAATTATTAGAAAGATAATTATTGACTTTGCGCATTTTATTTTTATTGGTCACGTAAAAGGGTTTCCGTTTCGCAATAAAATACATTTAGACACACCTCGAAAATACCTGAACCTACCTAGACTCAAACCAATACCCACTTTTAATCCTTAAACACAAAATTTAATAAATTCTTATGTTAAGAACCCAAGTTGGCCGAATATGGGTAAGAGTAACCCATAACCATTCGTCCTTTGTGTTAAACTAGCTAGAAAATCCTCTAATGATCCCTAAAGTACTTGTACAACCTATGCTTAATTAAAACTTATACAAATGGTCTTTAACTAACCTATTATACAATGGTTAATAACCTATTTTCTCCCTTTGTCTACCTTAATGTCGCGGCTAAGCAAACACACACACAAAACCATAAAATTTCATAATCTAGCAAATCTTGTACAAATATTGGGTAATTAAGGATTGTACTTGGGTGGTTTAGCAAGAAACCATGTGTGGCTAACTAAAACCCTCTAAACCACTATATAGGGCACGGTTTGGTTGTGGTTAAGGACTAGGAAAACTAACTAAGTCATAAGCCTATATATATACTCACTCTTATTGACACTTAACACTTTCCTAAAACTCACAAACCCTCTCACAAAGCTAAACCATTCTCATTTCTATCTATTGTTTTGGGTTAAGCAATAACCGAACCCATACGCACCCACATTACAATTCAAAGGATACAAGGAGTACTAGGTTCGCATACAAGAGCTTTAGGATGAGTATACAAGCTAAGGTTCGGGTATACTAAGCTTTAAAGCTTAGGGTTTATACATGTTTGGGTGTAAACGAATTTGGGTATCATTCAATATCCTTCTAAGCCGAAAACCAAACACTAGGACCCCTGTAAGTCGAACTAAGCTCATTACATGTCATATTCTATTCGTTTGTAGTTATATAAGTCACTTAAATTTATGTTGGACAAATTACGTGAGCATGAACGTGCATGGTTTAACCATTGCATGATTCACGCACATATATTACACGTATAAGATCTTATGTGGTACTAATATGTATAAAACTTGTATAAAAATCAAGTAAAGCCTTTAACGTATCATTTAAATTGCAAGAATGGAAAATAACTTGAAAACTACCACACATACGCGAAGTGTATAAAACCTATACGTAAACATTCACTAAAAACGTGATGACACGACTTGGGAAGGAGTATACGAGCTTATAAAGCGAATGCATGTGGTAAAACACGAATAATAATTGCTTCGAGTGCTTATTGAAAGGTTGCAAACCCTAGAATCTAACTAGTGAGCTTAATGGACCAAGATTGGGTTCGTTTAATTCTAGCAGCCCACTATTCGGGCCCAGCAGGCCCAACAGGCCGTGGCTATGAGGCCACAGCTTATTTATAAGCTCCACGAGCTTATTTAGAAACCTAAAATGCTTATCGAAGCTAAATGGACCCTAATACTTGTTAGAAAACCAATCGGACCCTTAATGGGCTTGTTAGCCCATTACCGAGTCCAAACGTGAACCCATAAGCCACAATAAGCTCAAACAGCTTATTTGTGAGCTTATACAGTTTAATGAAGCTTAATGGACTTAGAGAATGTTAATGGACCTCAATGGACCGAGCCTAAATAATTGAAATGCTTTTCGGGTTCTTATTGGGCCCGAAAGCCCATTAACGAACTTATTTGCTTATTGAATAAGCCGAACATAAAAACAGACCTAATGATGCTTAATAAGTCTAGAAAATAAGTTGTATAATGTATGAAACCTTTTACAAACTTTTTTTGGGTTGAGTTATTAGGCTAACGAGCCCAATAAGCTCGAATAAGCTCAAATAAGCTCACCCGAGCTTATTTTTCTTATATAACTAAAGTCACGCGAATGATAAATAGGTGTATTTATTATTAATACTTAAACACCTTGTAAACTTAAAAGTATATAGTCCGTAGGCCTTCCCAAGAGCAAACGAGGAAAATGAATACAATAAACGTGTACACCACCACCTAAGTGATAACAGTATATATATAAACTAGCAAATTTATTGTGGTTTATGCATTGAGTCGTTAGCCTAAACTTGTAGACTAAGACTGGCCGTATTTACTTAGGTATTTGATGGTGTGATTCATTTGCCATTCTTTGATATATTTATCATTTTCAGAGGACTATATACAAAGGTTGAGAACATAGCCTTATGTATTACAAAATATTAAATGATTTAGCATCTTGGGTAGGAACATGGCTTTGTTTTACAAATTGGACACAAGTGTACATTTTATACTATGATTACGTATTTGCCTGAGTAGCAATAAGCCACTGAGCCCTTTATCATGATACTGCAATTACTAGATTGTAAGCGTGAATGTAATAATAGATCTATTTGGATTGTACACCCCGTTTGGTGTGAGTAGCCGCTCACTATGCCTGGTATGCCGACAACAAACGTATACACATGTCGGATTTGGATGTTGCGGTTTAGAACATCATTCACGTGCATTTATTGGTAATTTATTGCATTCCATACATTCGAACATTAGTGTCATGAGCTAGGAAACGTAATTACTTTTATATGTTTGCACTGTTGCTTAATCATACACTTTAGAAAAAAAATCCTTGCGGTCCTACTAATGAGTTTGCATAACCTTTGACATTCACAACTTATGTTTGATGAATTTAAGCATGTTTTCTCAGGTCAATAAGGCACAAGGTGCTTAGATACATTGGGGGTCACTCTTTGGAAAAAGTCAATACTACAGATTTGGGCGTATTACATCTTGGGAATATTTGTTATAAACTAAAATCTTTACTTATATTGTTGAATAATTTAAAGCCATGAGCTTATGTAACGAACAAGGATTTTGTTAATCCAATGTATCTTTTCAAAACGACACGTTTAGTGGTCGTTCTCATATCTTGTGCTATTGATCTATGAAGTAACGCCCTCGGATATTCAACATTCTGCTGCTACCCAGATTTGGGGGTGTTACAGTTACGCCATAACAATGACTCGGATAAGTCATCCTCTTTGACGATGTTGGTTACGGCGTAAATATGATGGAACGTTTACGCCGTAAATCTTGGTGCTGACTCATTTCTTTGTTAATCTTATTTACGACATAACTCCTGCGGGGTGGTTACATCGTAACTGCCCTTGAGTTAACTTCTTTGCTTGATTTCCACGTCCAAATCCCGTGTCTCTTGCTCCAATGCTTGTATTTTTACTGAAAACTAAATATAAGTGATTAAGTATTGTTTTCAGACATTTATAACATAATTACAAGCATTTTCATAGGGAATTTGATACTAAAAGTATTAACTATTTGATCACCTAACTTCACAAGACATCCAAGACGAGAAGAAACCTATACGCTGTATCAAGAAGAACCCATACGCTGTATTCATGGACGATTCAAGAATATTCTGGAATATATTATTCGTGGAGCCCATGCCAAGTTATCCTAATACGCCGTATTGAACCCTTTCAATACGGCGTATCAACCTTTTTCCAGACTCTATAAATACAAAACCTTAAAACTCGTTTTAGGTTTGCTTTTAACCACCAAGTTCAATTCTTAGAAGATCTAATAAGCCAAGAAGGTCCTGCAAAGTGCTCCATTCCATAGGAAAACCCTTGTAATCTCTATACTCTACGCGTTTGGTTTTCGTTAATCGTTCATCTATGAGTTCGTATATTGTTACAATGACTATCGGCTAATACCTTAGCTATGTTTATGATAATATAATGTTTGGTTTGTTTTTTCAGATGTTTGCTTATTCGTTACGTGTTGATTATGTTTATCAATTTATAAGCGTTTATGTGCTTAAGTATGTGTTTAATGTATCATTCAACTGGATCTAGGAATACAAATAAAGCGTTAGCTAGAGTCCGGGATAGAACTACATGCAACCGTTTATATATCTAGAGTAATAGGATCACATATATTGACCTATCTTCCCCCTTGGTTTAGTGAATAGGTAGACTAGCATGTGACCTAGGACTAACAAATAACGTTTCTTTAGGAAAAGATATGGACAGTGGACTACTAGTATATAAATGACCGTTAAGCAATAAGTTAGTAAAGCCTCAATGAGCTAGGTTTTGATATTATCACCATTATCGTCTCCTAGATAGATTATAATCGACTATGAATGATTTATGCGGGTTTGACTAATTATGACAAGATTACCAAATCTAGGGCTTAGGAAGAAGAACCGCCTAAACTTAGGAATGATTTATCACTAACGAAGTAAAACAATCATTGCACTTATAAACAATACCTGCGTTTTATTATATTAAACTGGCTAAAACGTTTTCCTTACATTAGGCTTGACCGCTTCTTTATCTTTTGTTTATCAACTTGTGTGTGTTAATTGTCATCTAACTTAGATTAGGATAAATCCAAACTTGTGCCAGTCTCTCAAGCTGAAAACCCCTCTTTTGCATTAGTTTAGGTTTAACATAGATCTAACATAGGATAAATTAGGACTAACTTAGATAACTAAAATACTGTTAGATTTAAGTGTTAACACTCACTCTAAGTGATCAACACCCTACTTACCAACGAGCCTACAACTGATCGGGTATAATGTCCATTAGTGTTTGTTAATAGGTAATGTTGGGAAAATATAAATAGTAAAACTTGAATAATAAATTACCTACACGATGAAACAGCACATTAGTAATTCACTCCTCAGTCGATTTGGATTATTTTCTTCTTCGGCCCTTATACAGTCGTTGAAATATATGTTAGACTTATAAATTATAAGTCAACAATAGAATGTGATGGTCGCCAATAGAAACTATTGGTCTTTACATAATAGGAACTTTGTAATAATGTAATAGGCTAGTCAAGGACTCGGCTTGGACTTTAAGCTAATATTGTCCATGTTTAGGCTCAAAAGCCCAATCAAAGCCAAGCCTGACCCAAGAGAAAACCCTAAACCACCCCAAGAGCCTTAGGGAGTATAAATTCCCCTCTCCACATATGGAGAGAGGGTGTGTGTTTGAGTGTTTTATCAATCTATTTCTCTTCTTCTTTATTTCTCTATCTAGCTTGCGAGTTTCACCACACCACCACCATCCCGTACTTCCCTTTATTTGTTTTAATTATTTCTTGTGTATGTTATGTGAAATGAGTTAGTTAGGGTCCTAACAGTGGTATCAATCGCCAAGGGATGAATTAGGAGTGATTCGTGTTCAAAAACGTGATCACAAGGTGTGTTTTTATCAAATTCATGTAAAAAGTACAACTTCTAAAATTTGAGTTTTTACGAATAAATTCATAAAATTTGTTATTTTTATAATGTATTATGTGTTTTTGTAAAGATCTACAAGAAAAAATTCTAGTTAAAAACATCAAGATTTGAGTTTTTGGTTGATTTTCATGTTAAAGCTTTGAAATCTGTTTTTGAAATTCACAAGTTTCTTTTTTGAAATCCGTAAAGTAGTACAAATGTAGTGGAGAGAGAATTTAGGAAGCAAAACTCTTAAGGTTTAAAAACTCTTTAGGCTTGGAATTCGCAACCAAAACTCTTATGGTTTGGAATTCGCAACCAAAACTCTTAAGGTTTGAAATTCACAACTTTTGAATTTTAGAAATTAAAATTTGCAAGGGTTAAATTCGCAAGGTAGTGGCCCATTCTTTTAAGAACCGAAATTCGTAAGCAAATTTGGAAGCAAAGTTCGCAAGAAAATTTCACAAGAAAATTCGCAAACAAATTCGCTTGCAAATTCGCAAGCAAATTCGCAAGCGAAATTCGCAAGAAAAATTCGCAAGCAAATTCGCAAGCAAATTCGTAGGCAAATTCGCAAGCAAAATTCGCAAGCCAGTTCGCAAGAAATCTTTGTAAACAGATTGTCACCATAGTCTTCGAACAAATCATTGGAACACAATAACTCCTTTATCGTCTTAAGATCCTTCTTCATTTCGCATATACTGTCACAATGACTACAAGTGCATTGCATAATGATATAATGGAAGCCGGTTCAAAAGATCATCCACCAATGCTTGCTTCAGGTAGTTACGCTCAACGGTAATCCCGTATCACGAGAAAATGCATCGTCAAGGGTCCTTTTGAGTTAGGACACATCACAGTTCCTGCCATACCAACAAATGGAGATATTCCTACTCAAGAAAGTCATGTTATGGAAGAAAATTACGACAATGTCAATGTTGTGACACGAGCTTTACTTGATGCAAAAGCAGAATTTTTCATATCATACTAACTGGATTTGGTAATGATATATACTCAACTGTGAATGCGTGTGAAAATGATAAGGAGATTTCGATAGGAATTGGACGTTTCATGTAAGGAGAGTCTATTAACAGACATGATGTTAAGACTAAGCTATTCTGGGAGTTTGGAAAGTTTAATTCAAGAGATGGGGAAACACTAGAATCGTACTACTCAAGGTTTTACAACATGATGAATAAAATGGTCAGAAACAAATTGGAAGTAGATACACTTCAGGTGAATCTTCAGTATCTACTACAACTTCAATCATAATGGTAAAGGTTTGTGATGATTGTGAAGCAAACTACTGATTTGGATATTGTCTCATATCATAAACTCTTTGACATTCTGAATTAACATCAGAACAAAGTGAATGAACTAGGAGCTGAAAGATTAGCCAAGACTGTTAACCCTCTTACACTTATTGCTTCTACTCAACAACAACCTACTTACCATACTCAAGAACCATCACCATTACCATCACCTAGACAAACAACATCTACCCTATCACATGCTGCTACTAGAAGCAAATGTAAAGAGATTGTTAGGGCACCTTCACCACCACATAAGCCAAATCATGAAGAAGTTAGTGATGAAAAAGAAACTCATAGGGATAAGGAAATTTGTAAGTGCTTCGTTCTAATGTCAAAGACCATTAAGATCGTCTACAAATCTACCAATAACAAACTCTGAACCTCATCAAATACCCGATACAAAAATGCTAAGAATTCTTCAAGAAATAAAAGAAGATCTAGGAATGAAAGATAGATTGGGCAAAAATGAGAATCAGATGGCAGTTATCGTTTTTGGGAATAAGGAAAGTGTAAGAAAGAAGGTAGTTTAACATATTGGGATTAAATATTACAATTGTAATAGGTTTGGGCATGTGGCTAAGGAGTGCATATCAGCTAAGTGGGTGAAGGATTATGTTTATCACAAAGAGAAGATGTTGTTGTGTTAGAAAGAGGAAGTTGGGGGATAGTTGAGTGTAGAACAGCATGATTGGCTAATTGATTCAGATGGAGAACATGAATATCAGGGATTGTGTCGATAACCCGTACTCACTTCACTTCATTACATGGAACACGAATACAAGAAGAAAAATAGAAAGAAGATATGAAGAAATTTAGAGAGAAGTTAGAGAGAGAAACAAGAGAGAAAATGAAAAAGAATGGTTGATTTACTTGCAAGAGAAAATTACAAATGAGACCAACACCCTCTCCATCCTTGAAGAGGGTTATTTATAGTTTAACCTTGAGGCTTTCATGCCTATGGTATTTCTACGGGCCGGGCTCAGGATTACTTGGCTTACGCCCGATACACGTGACCGATTAGCTTACATAAACAAGCATGTTTACCCGTTCTAGCCTATTACAACGTTACATAATTGAATGACCGAGACTTAATATTCTTAATGAACGAACTTCCGTGTTTGACTCAATATTTGAGGCTAACAATCTCCCCTGAAGTGAGTTCATTGTGACACTCCTTCGTGAGATCAATGAGATTGATTTTGTCGTTAAGCTCTTGTGATCTTTGTCTCTGTCTACGTTGTAGGCTTGTTCCTTCATGCTATGTGATCTTTGATCTTTAGCCTTTGTCATTGTCTTTCGACTTCGTCTTTATGTCTGAGATCTTTAAATCTTTATCCTTTAGTCTTGATCGTATTTGCCGCCTTGCGATCTTGTGTCTTCACCAACATGCTCATACTTTGCATCATCTTGAAAGCTTGTTAATAATCTCCATTGATAGACTCGATATCTTGAAGGGAGATCTTTAATATCAAAGTTTGCGGAAGTCTTTGTCTTTTAGTTTGAGCTTTCTTGATTCTTAAATCTTGATGCCAATAGTATGTCTTTATAGTTTGAGTATGAGCATGTGGTAATGAATCCGACTTCAGCTAGAATGGGATACCGCCACCACCGTATAACCTGTAAGTTTACGTTAGTGATAATCAACTGATATGGACGAGAGTATCTTTATTACTTCGTCGAATAAGGTTGCAATAACCACGGTTCCCCGTTAATCAGTATAAATACTGCCTGTGATTAGATAGAATTCAAATGAATCTTCTTGACAGGGTTTCGCAGCTACACTAGCCGTTCTTGTTACCGGAGCGTCTCAAAGCAGACAACACGGTAAGAGTGAATCAGATAGTTACTATCTTACTGATTAAGCCGTCAATTCATTTACTGGAACAAGTTTGATTCATATAGAATCGCACCATCGTTTCTTTCCAGTTGACAAAAGTTTGATTCATAAAGAATCGCGCAAGTCACCTACCGATAGCTTGTTTGATGTTGCCTCAAGCAGGATTTCCATCTTCACTGTGAATACTTAAGTATCACTCGGATGTTCTGGAAAAATCACAAGGATAATATGTAGGACTCTTGTTAACAGCTTGTGAACTTATTGGTGTTCAACAAGTGTTTGTAATGTAATGTGTCCTGATGAGATTTATTTTATTGATCTCTTGGCTCTAGACTCGATTAGTGCGTTTTGGTTTTAGTACTCGGAGGCTGGAGCAGACTGCCACCTATTTAATATCAACTAACTCAGAGTGAAAAAGTCAATAGAAGTTGTGTGTATCTTCGTGACGAATGAGACAAGTTTCTGTTAAGAGAAACTCGAATGGCTGGGGAGGGTTGTGCATTGCATCACTAGGTCCATGATGTCATTCTTCAATATCAGAATTTATCTTTGTGAAAACCGATAGATTATGTATTGACTCGGTTTCTGCCTAAGGTGTAGGGAGGGCTTCTTTCTTTTCACCCTTTATCCATACATTTCTTTTTAATTCTTCAACCCCTTCAATGCTTACCAAGACGTCATTACTAACACCTTGTTGTGATTGTTCCAGTGTTAACTCAGTCTTAGTCGACATTATTCCCTTATACTCATTCATCTCCAATCATACCTAAGGACTGCTATTTCTAACTATGGAGTGTCCCTAGGTAGATCCCTCCGGTTCTGGTTGGATCATAGGACTGATTCCTAACCTAACCACCTTATGACTTCAGAATCGTCGTGAAATTAAGATGTTGTTGGGCATGAGATCGTAACCATAAAACCTTTTCCGTAGAGTATCAAGCACTTTGAGTCTATTAGATCACTTATTATTTTCAAGATCACATTTTAAATACATTTCTCCCCTTATTTTAAATACTAATTCACTTAGTTTTTGAAATACCTTGAGATTAAAATTTGTCATGAAAATCCGTATGGAGAAAATTTTTTCAGCATGAATTATATGGAACACGAACTTGCTCCCATTCAATTTTACATATGTTTGACACCACAAAAAATGATACCAAGTTGTAAAATAAATATAAAATTGAGGGTTAGCATTGTTGAGCACATAATTTTGAAAGATTATGAATTGTTATTGAATAATTCTTGAAAAATTATGCTCAACCACTTAATCATCTTATAACATATAATCTATTGAGTAGTCATCATTATTACTGAGTTGTTATTAAGAGATTTTTGATAATGTTTTGAATACATAAGAATTGTCGTGAGATGATGTATCTAAAAACATTAAAACTTTGTTTTTCGAAAAACTCCCCCTCAAACATTGACTCATTTTCAAAATGACACCAATTGTAGAAGAATTGTCTTGTAAATCTTTATGAGGGATGGAGTGTTGAACATACAATTTTGAAAGATTATGAATCGTCATTGAAAAATTCTTTAAAAATTATGTTCAACATTTTGAAAAACCAAATGTTAGAAGACTTCTCTTCTAATGCTAAGGATAAGTGCACTAAAACGTACACTCTCCTTTGTCATTCGGGTTTGAGTTGCAATCTGAGAGTGATATCAAGTCATCTAGAAAAATTAGAAATGACATGTTTTGAAAGTATTTGAAAACCCTGTTCGAACTTCATTTACACGCCCGTGTCGATGTTAATCAACATTTCTATGTAAGTATATGTTATCGATTCCAAGAGACATGTCAAGAAGATTCTTTTTGTGAAACATTTTCTGATTTTTTGATTTTGTATTTTTCTTTTTGAAATTTTATATTTTTGTATTTTTTTTTTAAATATGTACATGTTGACCTCAACGTTGTTATGTGATGATGGAATAGTAATTCCAACTTTTGTAGTAATGTAGTTGTCTTGTCTGCTAGAGGAACAACTTTTGGAACCAGCTTTAAACTGGACGGTTCATTACTATGGTCGTGAATTCCGAGTTCTGAACTGTTATGATCAGAAGTCATTGCTTGTTCATCAGATCAAAATTCCTTGAAGCCATGGTTTATGAGATATCAGTCTTTTTAACAACCAAACTCTGAGTCCTTCCTTTTTAGGATTGAAAGATGTACCTTCACTTAAGTTAAGAGTACCTGCACTGACATTAAGAGTTTGTTCGCATTCATATTGGTTAGTGATATTTCCATTTGAACCATTTGTGGGTTCACTGTCAACCTTGGTTGTGCTAGATGTGAATATCTTTCCAGTAGGAACCCATCTAAGGCCAACTGTCTTGAAAATTTTACCTGTCGGTTTCCACACAAGACAAGATCTAGGAGTCATTGTTTTCTCATGCACAACGGAAGTCTTTTTGATTGAAAACCTATGTCCTTTTTGGATCAGTCTTTCTGGTTTCTTTGCAACACTTTTTTGCTCTACGGGTTTGTTTCTGTTCGTTGTCTTATTTGATGGAACCTTAGCACGTGAGTTGACTTTATTCAGGAATTTTGTTACACAAGAATCATGATTTGCATTAAAGAGACATTTCTGACATGTCGAGCAAACAAAATATTTGGAGTCAGAAAAATTTCTAAAATT
>BQNB010001895.1:42500-131853 GCA_026074375.1 Tanacetum coccineum | reverse complement strand
CCTAGTAATAGAGTAACGAATACAATATCACAAAAATATATTACGAAATGCACTAAACTCATGACACTGGCGCTCAACAATGAATGTATATAAAATACAAGTAATGAATGTGCCCAATGTAGATGTTCAGCACGTAACATCTATAATAATTCGAAATGGTATGCGTTCGTTACCGATGGTAGCTAATCATCCGAACGAGGATGTTAATCCCCAATAGATCTATTCATAACATTCGCGCTCACATAATGCAATTAACATTTACATATATGAAATTAACAGTTCATGATGATGGGCTTAGTGGGTTATAGCTACTAACGCAAACTCGTAATATTTGAATAAAAATGTACTTGCATCCATTTTTGTAAAACAAACATGACCTCATCCCCGATATTTGATAAATGATTGAAAAATGTAAGAAGGGGACTATAAACTCACATCAAGTAATGATAACGGAATAGCAAGGTAGTGGCACGAAAAACGATGCAAAAGACTTTATCCGCAACCTATGGAAAAATATTACATATTTACTAAATGGAAAAATAATAAGCTAAATACTTGCAATCTCGTCCCTAGTGTGTGTGCTTGAGCTTCATTTAAAATAATAATGTTTGAAAACGAATTATCACGTTAAAATGGTCAACTTTATTGGGTCAACGTGGTCAAAATATAAGTATGCAATTTACGACTTCGGACTTCTTGGAAACTAGGTCATCTAAACTCTAAAACATTAGTTTAGACCAGCCCTTGGTTTAGTCTCTAAGTGCGCCAAATAATTAGACGAAACCGTGACGTTTAACAAATCAAATAAGTGCAATTTTACTAAGTTTTAATATTGGACGCTTTGGAGTTTTACAATGAATTTATGGATTCGTTAGTTAATGATAATGAAAAATAAAAATACATTTGACATCTCGGCCAGGTCGTCTATCACTTTCGTCTTTTAAGTTTTACCCTACGAGGCCGTTTAATGGGTTAAACACGTGGTTAAAGAGGTGTGTGTCGCGACTGGGTTTCAAAACAGAAAGTGGAAATTTTTGGCTAAGTGTTTTTCAAGTGACTTTTGGCTAACTTTTCTCATGGATTTCAAACTCGTTACTCTGTACCATGACAAACCAAGAATACTTTTGAAAACTAAGCCATGAGGACAATAATTCATCTGTTATAAGTTTTGTGGTTAGGGGTCGTTATCGAGGTCAAAAGCGAGGACAAAGTAAGGGGTGTCGCGACCCTATATGTTAACAACTTTAATTTATTGAAAAACATGGCAGCAGTACTAACTTTATGATCAATTTACGAACTCATTACTCCACCGTTTTTGATGATTCGGATTTCTAGATAAAGCTTACCATGTCAACTACAAAAAGCCCCTAAGTACTGACCTTATCTCTCAGTTTAATTGAGTTGAATCAAAGCCTAAAGTCGACCTACCAGGGCTGTTTTAAAACAGTGTAAAATGACAGATTTTTCGCCTAACTTTGAGACCTTCTAACTTCGTTGTTACTTGTTGAAAACTAGTGATTTCAGGGGCAACGAAATACTACATGTCCTATTTATAAAATAATCAAGATTTGATTTTTACACTCTACTTTTAGGGGTCGAATGGGGCGCACAAAGTTGCTGGTGTGGGCTGTGTTCTTTTTATAATTTTAGTATATGTGAAATCTTTTTACCCAAATACTAAGCCCAAGCTACACATGTCTGATTTTATAAGAATACTACCCTTGCATAACCATGACCCAAGTTATTATTCCCTTAACAAACCATATAGAAAGTTACTGTTTTATGCGTGTACATCAGAAAGTAAACAAAAATAGGTTTCGTCCTTAACAAATTTCAAGCACACCACTATGGACATAAACATTGCATATAATAGATAATTAACAGGGAGTGTTTGCTCACGAAAACGTAAAGACGAATGCGTAGAGAACTTGACCCAACGAAGATGATGAACACTCGAACCCTTTACCCCTCACGTATACAAAACCGAACACCCAACCCAATATCCAACCGAGATTGTTGCACCCTTGTGATCACGAATAACGAGCGTTGCCTGCTGCCCTAACGTTGTCGTCTAAACAGGAACGAAAACCAAGGAACCCAGTTAAGGTTTCTTGGAGTTTAGGGTTTAGGAGAAAGATGATGGTGAAGTTTTGTGGCTGTATGTGTGTCGAACAGTTAGGAATAAAAACAAGAGAACCAAAGTGATAAAGTAAGGTATGTATCTGATGAAATTCTATCTTCTATGTTTTCTACTTCTGTTGTTTGCAAAGGAGTATGCATGCATAATTTTGAGGAAGGTTTACTAGTCAAAGAAGGTACTCACATGTGTATGTAACTGCAAATTGGGGAAGGTATCTTGCACAGGATTGAAAAGGCAAAAACTGTTTATGGATTGAAGGGATTTTAACGTTGGGAA
Source organism: Tanacetum coccineum (assembly GCA_026074375.1). Lineage (NCBI taxonomy): Eukaryota > Viridiplantae > Streptophyta > Magnoliopsida > Asterales > Asteraceae > Tanacetum > Tanacetum coccineum. Next base: position 129,437 of record BQNB010001895.1, on the reverse strand, counting down.
TGGTTTTTGTTTGTTGACAGATAGAGTAGTGGGGAAGGGGGGTTTTATCCGGTGTATTAAGGAGGAAAAAGGATATTCATAAGATCTTGTGTATATCTCACCCATTTGAAACCGTGGTAGATGTATATTACTGATTTGTAAAGTTGACAAGGTATACACGAATTCCTTTTCTAGTTTTTTTAGGAATACATGGGTTTTTTTTGGTTTTATCTAGCTCCTTAATTTATAAAAGTTAAGTTTTGGTGTAGTTTGTTTTAAGAAGTTTTTACTTTGCTAAAATTAAATGAACGTGACCAAGTAACTCTCTTATCGTGAAAATGAATTAAATAACGAATATGAAGGGATCGTGTAAAGTCTTAATGAGTTTAGTTGACGTTTCTAGCTAAACGTTGAATTTTTGTGCCTACGCGATTTAACTAATGCAGTTTAGATGCATAGCTACGCGAAATAAGCTAAAATCTAAAAAGAATTAATTAAATAATGAAAACTCAGAGTTGTAACATGTCTTGAAATCACAGGGTGTTATAATCTTCCCCCGTTAAATGAGCCTTGTCCTCAAGGCTTAAGACGCGACACTTGATGACGATGCAGTTTTGGTGAAAAGATGTGGATACTTCTGCTTGAATTGATCCTCACGTTCCTAGGTAAACTCAGTACCTCGTTTAGAGTTCCATCTAACCTTAACGATGGGAATGCGACTTCTCTTCAATTGTTTGATTTCACGATCCATAACTTCTACTGGCTCTTCCACAAAGTGGAGTTTATCATCAACACATAGCTCTTCTAACGGAATCACAAGTGATTCATCGGACAAACACTTCTTCAGATTTGACACGTGAAACGTGTTATGAACTCGGCTTAATTGTTGTGGTAGCTCAAGTTTATAGGCAACAGTTTCGACTCTCTCAATTACCTTGAATGGGCCGACATACCTAGGGTTTAACTTTCCCCGTTTTCCAAAACGCACAACTCCTTTCCAAGGTAAAAATTTTAACATGACCCGGTCACCATCTTGAAATACCATTGGTTTACGCCTAACGTTTTCATAGCTCTTCTGTCGGTCATGAGCGGCTTGGATTCTGCTTTGATTTGGACAATCTTCTCGGTGGTTTCATGAATTATTGCAGGACCAGTAAGCTGAGCATCTCTAACTTCTGCCCAACACACGGGTGATCAACACTTTTGCCTATGCAGTGCCTCAAATAGTGCAGCCTTTATGCTGGTATGGTAACTGTTGTTGTTAGAGAATTCTACTAACGGTAAATGTCTATCCCAATTCTTTCCAAAGTCTAACATGCAAGCGTGTAACATGTCTTCCAAAGTTTGGATAGTTATTTCACTTTGACCGTCAGCTTGTGGGTGATAGGCCGTACTCATGTCCAAACGAGTACCTAAAGCCTCATAAAATGCTTGCCAGGATAATGTTGATGAAGTGGCGTAGGTATTTGTCTTAATCCTCCTAATTATGCTCTTAAGTAGATTTTTCTATGTTAATGTAGGACCTCATTGATATGGGCTTAAATTTCTTGATGATGGTTGAACTTGCCGGCAAATCGTCCTAGAATGACTAACGATGTGTCTTTGACTTTTCGGTTTAAGATTTGGTACAAGATGATGTCGTCTTTATAGTGAGATTGTGTATAAGTTTACTTGGTTATTATGATTATTAGTTGGATTCCTTAACTATGTTTTACGAATACGCACGCAAAACTTGATATAAATTGAATTTTTTTTTGACAATAAGTTTTTAGGGTGACTACTCTCAGCATGGCATGGTCCTTCCTAAAATATACATAGTTGATCAAGTTATGTATATTTGAGGGCTAACGATGCAATGCTTATTTTTGTCAAAATAGTAAAAAAATAGTTTACAAGATGAAAGCAATGTAGTTTATCATTTTGTGAAACAATAAAGAGATAGGTTATGATGGTAAAATGATAGTAAGGTGGTTTATAAAAATGTTAGTTGAATAATTTTGTCAATGATAGTAAAATGGTTTATCATGTGATAGTGAAATGTTTTATAAGATGACGAAAAGAAAAACGCTTATAAGATTATAATGTTTTTAGAGAGTGGTTTGCATGAATAAATGTAAAATTGAAGTAAAATTGGCGAAATTTTCACGACACATTAATTGATAGATAATTTGAAACCATTCGTACAGTACAACGGGAATTTTAAGAGAAAGTACAATGAGAATTCTTAAAGGAAATAGAGTCTACGATAGTTCCAACTTAGGGTTCACTAAGCAAGGCTAGAAGATTTTCTCTTTAAGCATTGATATCATCTTCAATACTGTTAATGTCTTGGTCGGTTTCACCTTCTCCCAAGGTATACACCATTTATCGGGCTTCAGTACCTTGGTTCCTTAACACCGGACCATCACTCCTGTAGTGCCCTTGATTCCCACATTCATAGCAAGTGATGGTCCTTCGGTTGTTATTTATGGGACGCCAACAATCTTTTGTCAAATGGCCAACTTTCTTGCAGTTGGTGCACTTGGGTGCACACTGTCCATTATGGTGATAGTTGCACTTGGCGTATAAGGGTAGGGATCCAACATACTTCTTCTTGTTGCTTGGTCCAGCCGTGTGTGGTCTAACCACCTTACACTCTTTGTTTTGTTGTTGTCTCGTGCTTCCATTCTGGTTAACCTTCCGCTTTCTCTTGTTGTTAGCATTCTCTGCTACCTTCTCTCCTTGCCATTTGGTCTGGCTCATCGCCATGCGAGCTAGGCTGGTTTTTGTCTCATAAATAGCAATAGCCTCGATAGCATTAGCCACTCGCTGAGCTACAATCTGCACGATTTCCACAACACTTATTCCTTGATTCGCAGTTGTCATTGTTCTTCAAAATCAAAGGAGTGGTAAGATAAAATTAGTTTAGTTCTCTAAGTCGTGCTCCGTTTAGGTTCTAGATTTCAATTTCCAACTTCTTTATTTCACTCCTTGGGTAATACTTGTCAGTCATCATTTTCTTTAGTGCTTTCCATGACATTCCATATGCAGCATCACGACCAACTGTCTTAACGTGAGAGTTCCACAATGTTAGAGTATTTCCAATAAGAGTACATATAGCAAACTTGATTTGGCCGCGGACGTTAGCAGGTTGCTTATGTGGAATACAGATTTCTTTGAATGGATCTCAAATCACTTAACAAATGAGCAAGAAAGAAAGTTTAGAGAGAGAAAGTGGGTTGTAGCACTTAGAGAGAGAAAGGAAAGGAAAATGTATTATGTGTGAACCAAATGAACAACCAACCCTCTCCAAGGTGTGGAGAGGGGGTTTATTATACTTGTCTCGGCCGGTCCAAAATAAGGATGACTTATGTTGACCCGGTTAGCTTGATAAGTTTCCAAATATTACGCTACGAGCTATTCTATAATATATTGGTAGTGACCGAGTCTTTTCTCGATTTCTAACAATCTCCCCCTAAGGGAGGTCACTCCAATTTACAAAAACTTAAGCTCTACATTCTATGAATGTCTTCAATCTTTGCTCGTAGTCTTGTTTTCATAATCTTTATCTTGTGAATCTTGATGTAGTAATCTTTAGACTTTTAGGCTTTAGCTTGTATCTTTATCTTGACTTGTATGTGATCTTGAGCTTCTTGAGATCATCAACCAAGCATAATCTCTTTTTGCCATCTTGTAATCTTTGCCTTCTTGTGATCTTGTGACTTTTGGACCGACATGCTCTACTTGTTCTTTCTTCTTGTTTTTGAAGCTTGTGTAATCATCTTTCTTGAAATTCTTTAACTTTAACACTTCGTTACTTCATGGAAGACGTGCGGTATCATAGTAGCGGAAATTTCTTGAAATTCTTTAACTTTAATACTTCGTCAGTTCGAGAAAGACGTACGGGTATCAGAGTAGCGAAAGTCTTGAAACATGTACTTGAGCTTTCATGACATCTTTACATTTGTCGGTCGAGTATGAGCATGTGGCATTGACTTTGACTTGTCATTGGTTAACTGCTGCCACCGTCAGGAAATCTGCATGAATGGGTTTGTGATAAACAACATATATGGACAAGAGTGGCTTTGTCACTTTGTCGAATATGGTTGTAATAACCACGGTTCCCCATTAATCAGTATAAAAAATGCCTGTGATCAGGTAGAATTCTGAAGAATCTCCTTGATAGTGTTTTGTAGTTGTACTAGTCGTTCTCATTACCGGAGCGTCTCAAAGTAGACCAACCGGTTTGAGTGAACCGGTAAGTAACTATCTTCTCCCTGATTAAGATCATCAATTCGTGTTTAACTTTCCTATGTCTAGATACCCTTGTGAGGCTTACCATGGACATAAGATTGAAAATTGATTTAGGAAAACCAGTCAGTGTGTTAAGATGCAAATGGTTTTTATAACACACCAATAATTTTTATCTTTTTCAAAATTCATTCGTCAATTCATAAGCTATATCCAGTATCACAAGTTCGATCCTTGTAGGATCTCACAAGTCACCTACCGCAGAGCTTGTTTGATGTTGGCTCTAGAAGGATTTACATCGTCATTGTGAGTACTTTAGTATCACTAGGATGTTTTGGCAATATCACAAGGATAATGCGTAGGACTCTTGATTTTTCTTTTTGTATTCACATTGTGTGAATTTAGCAAGCTTAATTTCGGATATGTGTCCTAATGAGATTTAATAGATGATCTCATTTATTGCTCTACTACCGATTGTGCACTTTGGTTTTTAGTAATCGGAGGCTGGAGCAGACTGCTACCTTTTCAATACCAACTAGCTCGGAGTGAGAAATTCGATAAAAATGTATTTAATCTCCGTAGGAAATGAAACAAGAGTCTTTTAAGAGACCTTGAGTGGTTGGTAAGGGTTGTGCATTGCATCACTGGGTCCATGATGACTATCTTCAATACCAGACAGCAACTTAGTGTTTTTGATAGCATATGTATTGACCCGGTTTCCGCTTAAGTGTAAGGAGGGCTTCTTTCTTTTCACCCTTTATCTTAAATTTTCTTTTTAATTCTTTAAACCCTTCAATGATTACCAAGACTTCATCACTTACACCTTGTTGGGTTTGTTCCAGTGTCAGCTCTGTCTTAGTCCGCATTATTCCCTTTTCTCACTTTACTCCTTTTTTTCATCATACCTAAGGACTTCTATTCTATTTAATGGAATTTCCTTGGGTAGATCTAGGGGTGGAAACGAGCTGAGCTGCTCGTGAAAAGCTTAAGATCGGATTGGTAAAAAGCTCGAACGAGCCGACCCTAAACGAGCTCGAGCCCGAGCTCGAGCCTAAATTAGAGTCGTTTGAGATACTTTGAGTGGCTGGGAAGGGTTGTGCATTGCATCACTGTGTCCATGATAACTATTTTTAATACCAGACAACAACTTAGTGTTTCTGATAGCATATGTATTAACCCAGTTTCTGCTTAAGTGTAAGGATGACTTCTTTCTTTTTACCCTTTATCTTTATATATCTTTTTAATTCTTCAACCCCTTCAATGCTTACCAAGATTTTATCACTAATACCTTGTTGGGTTTGTTCCAGTGTCAGCTCTATCTTAGTCCGCATTATTCCCTTTTCTCACTTTAGTCCTTTTTACATCATACCTAAGGAATTCTATTCTAATTAATGGAATGTCCCTAGGTAGATCCCTTCAGTTCTGGCTGGATCATAGGAACGAATACCTAATCTTAACCACCTTATAACTCTAATTAATTCCAAACATGGTCGGTCTTTTGCTATTGTTCTCAGCCTTAAAACCATTTGAATTGCTCCCCCTCAGCATGTGCATCGATATTTGAAAATATTTAGCACATAAAGGGGTTAAGCTTGCACTCGAGTACTTAAAATCACATCTTTAGCCATATATTTTAATCACATTTTCTTCCCTTATCAAAAATGTCAAATCTCTTGATATTTTGGATATCAATTGATTCAAATATGTTTGAAAACTAAGAGTAGTCATTGTAACTTTGTTGGTATGTGAAAAGATTACTTGTTGATCGGACAGTGATAAGAAGTAATTATGTTAAAGTGAAGTCCTTTGGTCTTGAGATTATACGGGATTTTACAATTCTTGTACCGAAACCGAGAAAATGGTAATATTTCACAAGGATTTTTATAACACCACAAAAAAAAAACCTAATAAATCGATTAGAATGCTAATGTATAAATCTCTATGCAAAAAGGTAATAAATCACCCAAGGTAAGTGAATAAAATCACCCAGTGTAATGTATAAAACACCCAAGAGAATATTATAAATCGCCTAGTGAAATTACAAGACGTATAAATCGCCCAGGCTTAGTGAACATATAAATCGCCCAAGGTAATTGCAACGTATAAATCGCCCATGGTATGAGTAAATTAATAAACAAAATAAGCTTTGATATAATAGTAACTGGATTATTTGAGTGACACATTTGGTCTAGTTAACTAAATATAAGTCTTAAGTTAAAACAAGTTGATTTGTGAAAACGTTTTCTGACGAGAAATCGCCTTTATAAATTAATGCCCCACTCTCATGGTCAAATCATTTCAAACACTTATAAATTATTTTCAACTATCCGAGTAGTCATCTTTATTATCACTGGTAAAACTAAAGTTACTTTCAAAATAGTTAAAGTCTATTCTCTTGCTGATTATTTGAACACTACTCTAATCCCTGTGGAACGACCTGGTCTTACCTAAAAAGATTATACTACATACGTGGGTTATACTTTTACCCGTGTGTTTCCCATAATTAATCGGTATTTTCAGTCTTATAAATTTAAAGCTTTTAAAACACATCAAAGTTTTTGGCGCCGCTGCCAGGGATTTCTTAGCTGTTCTGTAGTCAAACTCTGGAAAATTACTTTAACTCCCCCTCATTTTCAAAAATCGCCATACAGTTTTCTGGCAAACTGACCCAAACAATTTCTCCTTTGGATGTATACACGTGCTTCCAATTCTTAACTTGTTGAACCATTACCTGAACCTGAACGTATTCTGAATCGAAGACATCGTCGAGGAAACAGAAGAGTTCCATTCGATCAAAGAAACAATCCACCTAAAAACCCGAGAATTGTCTATCCGCCAATTCTCAACATCAACCACTTCCGTCACTTTCTTGATACTCTTGAAAATATTTTCCCAATGGATGATGAACCCATGTGGGCTGCTGACCGTGTTGGCGCTTCGACTCCCGGTTTCACAATCACTATTCCTGAAACTGCTAACGAATTTACTATCAAAGGTAACCACTTGACCCTCGTCAAATGAAATCAATTCGATGGTAGAACCAAAACCGATCCTCATAAACACATTCACGAATTCCTCGGAATCTGCGATATGTTTAAATACAGAGATACCGAAAATGAAACCGTACGCCTAATGATGTTTCCCCTATCCCTTACTAGGGAAGCAAAAACATGGTTGGATGAACTCAACGAAGGAACTATCAAAACATAGGATGAACTCCGAACCGCTTTCATTAGCCGATTCTTTCCCCCAGCTCTTTTCGACCGACTCCTCGTAGAAATCCGAGCTTTCTCTCAACACGAAAATGAATCTCTAACCGATGCTTGGCTTCGTATGAAGGAAATGCTCTAAAACTGTCATGGTCACAATTTTTCCAAAGTCAATATCATTAAAATATTCTATTATGGTCTCAGCGAAATAACCCAAGAAGTTTTGAATGCCGCAGCTAGTGGTATTTTCCTCTATAAAACACCAAATCAAGCTTATCAGCTTTTGGAAGACAAGGTCTTACTCAAGCTCGATTGGGCTAAAAACCAAAAAACCAAATCATCTCTTAAGAAAACCGTTGCTTTCGCCGATGAAGGTAGCAGTAATTCCGATACTGACAAAATTATGGCCCGAATGGATGCCATGACCCTGAAAATGGATGCTCAGTATAAAGAACTCCAAACCCATTCTAAAAAAACTAAACCCGATCTTGATGAAGATGATATACCTATGTCCCGTGAAGAGGAAGCTAAATTCATGCAAACTTTTCGTAAGACTCGTTTTTACAATGATTACCGCGACCGAGACTCAAATCGCGATAATTGGCGTTCAAACGAACAAAGTAGTTACAATCGAGACAACTATCGATCCAATACCGATGATAAACCATACGATCTTCAGAAACAATTCAATGATTTCATGAAATCTCAGCAATCAACCAACGCTTTCGTCAAAGAAACATTCATGGATCTCAAAACTTAACTCAAAACCGTTGCTAAAAATCATCAAGCTTCAATTCAAAATCTTGAAACCAAGTTCGACAGACTTGCTGACAAGCAATCTGGTCGACCATCTGGATCTCTTCCTAGTAACACTCAACCAAACCCAAAAGGACAAATTCCAAAACCTATCAACCACCGCAATCTCGTAATGAGCATGTGAATGTCGTATTCACAAGAAGTTGTAAATCCTATAACAAACCAGTTAACACTAAATTAACACAAGGACTATATGATACCCCTGTCTATTTTGATTGTTGAGGATGAAGAAGACGAAACTCGCCACCATAGCTAATACTAAAATCCAAAAAACAAACCAAAGATACTCCATTGATAAACCATATTTAACACAAAAATTCCTTATCTCAACGCCCAAGGAAAGAAAAATGGAGGCCCGATATGGAAAATTTCTTGACATAATCCGCTCCGTCCAAATCAACGTACCTCTTATCGACGTCTTAGCTGGAATGCCTAATTATGGCAAATTTCTCACAGAGCTAATAAGCAACAAACACAAGATCGAACAAATTTCTGTCGCTTTCTTAAGTGATGAAAGTTCAGCAATGATCTAAAATAAAGTTCCACAGAACTAGGAGGACCATTGAAGTTTATCTTATTCATGCATTTTAACAAAACTTTCTCTTGCAATGCCTTAGCTATGCAGTTATCTCGGTCAGATTTCGAATATCGTTCAAGGACCGAGATTTGAAATATCGGTTATCGCGGTGAGATCTCGGTGAGATCTCGGTTTCTTTATTATTTAGAATATTATATATAGTTTATATTTATTTATATATTTTTTTATTTATATATTTATATAATATATTTATTTTAACATAAAAGTAGTGGGCTGGAAGCAAAAAAGTCAACAAAAATACGGGATTTAATGATCCAAAATTCTCGCCGATGATCAAAAATCTCGCCTAATTTCTTGGATTAATATCGCCGAGAATATCGTTGCCGAGATTTTGATCGAGATTTTTTCCGAGATTTATTTTCAGGCCGGAGGATCCGAAGATTCTCGACGAGATCTCGCCGAGATCTCGCCGAGATTAACTGCCCAGGCCTTTGTGGCCTGGTGCTAGCATTAACCTTATGCCATATTCATTATACGCAAAACTATCTCTTGAAACTTTTAAACATAAAAAAATATGCGTTAAGTATTAGCGATTAGTTCAATTCCAATACCCTGTTGGAAATAGCTGAAAGTAGGCTCGTTTAAGTTGGTAAATTCACCTTTCTACTGATTTCGTCATTCTCGTAAATGGAAAAGTTTGTAAAGTTCCCTCATTTTGAGTTGACCATTTTTCATACTGCTGATGAAGTTTATTCAAGTTAAATAGTATACAACTCAAACCTCGGTGTTGGAACTAAACGAATTGATTTTTATTTTCGATTTCGCAATGACAGCATTATTATACGGAATGATGAGACCTGTTTCTAGTATGATGGTTATTCGATGAAATCTAGAAACGAAGCCTTGCTATGCTTTTCTAAATGAAGGTAGTAAAATCCTCCATTCTATCAAAGTAACCCTTCTCGAAAAAGAAATCTTTGCTGAATTCGATGAATTCATGGCAATGACTGCCAATGAAAACTATGACTCTGAATCCGATACCGAAAAACTACCATTCGAGAAAATCACCATCAATACAGATTATAAAATCAAAAATCTCGCGGGAACCTCCTAACAGATACTCAACTTAAACCTCTTCCTGGTAATCTGGAATATGTATTCCTGGAAGAACCTTCTTTTCTTCCCGTTATCATATCATCTTAGCTTTCCCAAGAAAAGAAAAACAAACTTGTATCTGTCCTTAAAAAGCATAAGCAAGCTTTTGCTTGGAAAACAACAGATATTCTTGGTATCTGCCCATCATTCTGTAAACACAAGATACAACTTCTGGATGATAAGAAACCAGTTGTCCAAAACAGAGAGGTTATAAACCCAAACGTGCAATGAAAGTTGTTTAATAAAGAAAAATCGTGAAACTCTTGGATGCCAGTATTATATATCCTATTGCCGATAGTCCTTGGGTTAGTCTTATTCACTGTGTACCAAAAAAGGTAGAATTACAGTTGTAAACAACGAAAATGATGAACTTGTTCCAATAAGAACCGTTACGGGTTGGAGTGGTTGCATAATTTATAGTTAAACTATGATAGCACTCGCAAAAAGATCACTTCCCTTTGCCATTTATGGATCAAATGTTAGAAAGACTCACATGAATAAATACTTCTGTTTCCTCGATGGTTTTTCTGGCTATTTTCAAATTCCTATCGATCAAGAGAAAACAACATTCATGTAGGATTTTATAATTCACACAAACATGAGCTAGAGAGAGAGAGAGTTAGAGAGAGAGTGAGATGGATGGAGATAAACACTAAAGAGTGTGTGTATAAAAGGGAGTCTTCAACACCTCTCCTTGTGTGGAGGGGTTAAATAGTTCTTACAAAATGCCCCATATAAAAAGGGCTATTGTGTGGTCTTACAGTGGGTAATGACACGGCCACACTTATAACTCTTGCTTATTACTATTACAATACTACGAGCAATTGCTTATATGAAAAAATTACGGGGTGACCGGTCGCTTTTTCTTAAACCTAACATTCTCGCCCTAAGGGAGGGTACACCAGAAATTCAATTTGATATTCTAGCTTTCTAGAGTTGATCATTGACTCTGGCTCGTAGCTGTTTGATTCTCAAGTAACTTTTATTTGTTCGTAAGTAGTATTATTTGAGCTTATTTCCTTTGACTTGTGTGATCCTTTGTGAGCTCTTTCTTTGAGATCATCCGCCTCAGTAATTCTCTTAATCATCCTTCGTTGTGAGTGTTGCCTCATGAGAAATGAAACAAGAGTCTGTTGAGAGACCTTGAGTGGCTAGGGAGGGTTGTGCAAAGCGTCACTGGGTCCATGACTGTCTTCAATGTCAGACAACACCTTAGTGTTTCTGACAGATTATGTATTGACCCGGTTTCTGCCTAAGTGTATGGAGGGCTTCTTTCTTTTCACCCTTTATCCTTACATTTCTTTTTCATTCTTCAACCCCTTCAATGCTTACCGAGACTTCATAACTAACACCTTGTTGGGTTTGTTCCAGTGTTAGCTCCATCTCAGTCCGCATTATTCCCGATTCTCACTTTTTCTCCTTTTGTATCATACCTAAGGACATCTACACTAACTAGTGGATATCCCTGGGTAGATCCCCCCGGTTCTGGTTGGATCATGGGATTTGAATACCTATGCCTAACCACCTTATATCTCCATAAATTTAAGTACATGGTCGGTCTTTAGGGTATTCCATCATAATCAAAACCAAAATCATTGAAAATTTCAATCAAAGTGTTTGATATAAATATCAAAAGATTTACACTTTGAGAGTTTTTCATTATCACTAAAAAGGCTCCCCCTTAACATGTGCACCGTAATCGTAGTACATGCTGAGGGTTGGAGTGCATTGAGTCCATTTTACTATGATCACATGTCAATATAATATAGATTCAGTTTAATCACATTTTCTCCCCTTATCCAAAATGTTAATCCTTTGATATTTTAGATATCAGTTGATTAAACATTCGGGGACAAAATGTTATATAATCACTATTAGGAACATTTTAATGCTCCCCCTCAAGTTTTGAGGATATATAAGACCGTGCAGAGTATAATAATTTAAATTTTTTTGAATTTACTAAGAAATTCTTGAAAATTTTATACTCGAGCACACCTTATTTTCATCATAAGTCTACACTACATATATACAAATTCACAAGTTTATAATATACGAAATGACCTTTGAGATAAGATAACAATATGACAGAGTCATATTGTTCTTTGCAGCAGTGTGAGGTCAGTTCCGTAGAGTCTACCACTAACAAATTTCTCCAAACTCCTCATCATCCTTTTTTCCTTTAGCAGCTTGTTGATGTCTTTGATCATGAAATGGGCTCTTTTCTTTTCCAAATTGCTCCATCTTCTCTTCAGAAAGTACTCCATGTCGATATTCTTTGTTATGTCTTCGAGCGAAGAAAGAAGCCTGGTTAACGTGTCGTCACAGAACTTGTATAGTTCATCGGAGCGCATCAACCTGTTCCTCCCGATGTCGTCAACATAACTAAATCCTTGAGGGTCTTTATATGGAGTGTATGGTGCCTTTTTCTGATATCTGGTCTTATAGTGTCAAGTTTGGTGACGTTGATCTATTTTTGATAATGTTGGAAGAAATAATCGTCTTCGTGCTTCGTCTAATACCAGAAATCAAGCAGTCGTTCAAGGTGACAGGGTGAATATTCAAAGCAGAAATTCTGGTAATGTTGGAAGAAATAATAGACGAGCTTATGTTCAAGGAGAAGTTGTTGAGGGAATGAATGCTACAAATGAGACTGCAAATGTTCAAAGGATTGTTCGAACTCCGACTCCAGGCAATACTTCAACGGGTCAATGCTATAACTGCGGTGGAAAAGGACATTATGCTAGGAATTATCCCAAGCCAAGGGTTCGTGATTCGAAGTATTTCATGGAGCAAATGTTGTTGGCAAAACATGATGAAGCTGGTGGAATTCTTACTGATGAGCAGAATGATTTTCTCTTTGCTGATGCTTCAAAGATGGAAGAAATTGAAGAAATTAGTGCAAACATATGCTTAATGGCCAGAATTCAACCAGCTGATCAAAATTATGATGATGAGCCAAGCTATGAGTCTGCATTTGTAAGTGAGGTACAATCTTCATCCATCAATGAGAATGATGAACAAATGTATCCAACTCATACTAAAATTATTAACAGTACCATTGATGATGATCAAATTAATAGCAATATTCAATTTGATTCTGTCAAAGGAAATGTTAATAGTGGCAGTGTTGAAAAAGATACACATGTGTATGATCAGTGTGCATTAGAAACACTCGCTAGGAATGCATATGCTGAAGCTGCAAAACAATAAAGATTTGCTCAAAAGGTCCAACAACAAATGATTTCCGAATTCGGTGAGTAATATTAAGGTTTCGAGATTGATTTTCGCTGTGATTTAGAGTTTTTGGACGTTATTGTGTTCTCAGAAGTGTTCATTTCATTCTTGGAAGTGTGGTTTTGATTTTCGGTAGAAGCTATGTATTCTCGGTAGAGTGATTTTTAGTTTCGAAATATTTTTTCTTGTAAATTTAGCAATTTCAGTAAGAAACATCAGTGTAATAGATATATTCGATCTTTTGGTTCTATTAAAAGTCTCGAGTTTAGCAAATGACAGAGTTAAACTGGTTTGTACATTTCCAGCTTGTTTCTCTGCAACTTCTGCATCAGTTTTGTATTCTCAGCGTTGTTTTCCTCATCATTGGAGACATCTTGAACTTCATTATCAGATTAAGAAAGTAAGCTGCTTGAGCTACCAGAATTGTCCTTTGGCTCATCGGGAACCTCTGGAATAATACCAGATCCTTCACTTGAACCTTTGGAAAGTTGTTGAATTTTGTGGTCAAGCAAGCTTCTTCTTCTTTTAGAAGCTTCCACAGCTTCCCCCCGAATCAGCAATCCTTTCTTAAGTAGATTCAAGGCTTTCTTGCAAGCCGCATTAAGAAGACTTGATGTGTAAAGCCCAAATATCCAAAGTACACAATTAATTCGAAACCGTAACACCAAAGTCAATTAAGTCCCGGATGTCTGAATTTCTCCTTATATGATAGTGATGATATAAATTGAAACACCGAAGTCAACTAAGTCCCGGATGTCACAATTATACCCTCTAAATAGCCGAAATGATAACACCTAAGGCGACTAAGTCCCGAATGTACACATTTCTTCTTGCAAGATACTGACTATCTAAAGGAATCATCATACTTATCAAACCTATGTGTACCTCTTTTGTCAACAAATTCTACTCCTTCAAAAATAAGCTTAGTGATGAACTGATTGGGGAAATATTAATCGAATCAGAAACATATCTTCAACTTCAAGGCTTCTAAAACTACATAATTATTTCCAAACAAACCTAAGCCTTTTAAAACTATGAGGTGTTGGTAAAATTGATCGAATGTAGTTTTAAGCCTAAGCCACTAATCTTGAAATTATATTTAAGCCCCTAAAGTTATTAACTTATGACAACTGAAGCCCTTGAAGTTAAAATTAAATTAACTCCCCCTCAAATTATTATCCGTTAAGTTAAAACTTTTTCCATATAATTACCGTGACATGTTGAAGATAATTTGAAAACACTTTCTCCCCCTCGAGCAAAGACCCGTATTCTATTTAAAGATCTATTGTATTTGTTCGAGTGGTCAAAATTTCTTGAAAATCTGTTTGTAGTGTCAAAAACTGATTCTGATTTGATTAGAACACTTTTCAAATGGTTAACCCGAACATGATTTATAAAATCAATATTTTTGAGAAAAATCGTTCGGGTTATAAAACTTATACCAATGGCAACCTAGGTCCTTCTAGTTGCAAGTTAAAAGGAGCAAGTTCCTAATTGCCATATGTTGCATTCTAAATCCTAAAGGTTGAAACACATAAGATCTAAAGCCTAAATGAGTTAAAATTAATTAACTCCTCTTTAAATCATGATCAGTTATTGTCAAACCTTTTCTGTTTACTCATTGATTGTTTAGAAATATCGTTTTGAAAGAATTATTAGCACATTTATCCCCCTCAAATAATACCCCGTTTTCTATACCATGTTGAGTCAAAACCAGTCACTTTACAGACTTCACATACCAAACAAACAGGGACACATCAAAACACAAATGTCATTAGCCCTGGAATGTACAGGTTATCACACAACAAGAATCACAAACAAACAAGTCTAAGAATGTTGTTTAACTTCTACAGGAATGAATGCTACATCCAGTGTTAAAAGACCAAAGAGTAGAGATTCACATGTCAAGACCAGTGTCTTAGATGTCTCTAAGAATGAAGCAAAGAAAGAAGCAGTTTATGTTAGGAAAAATAAGCAAACAGATAATACATTTGCTAAAGTTGTGTCAAACAAGGAGAATGTAATTGATGTTGCTGTTGCAAACGCTTCGAAAGCGAAAACTTTTGTTATGCGTTCTTGTATGCAAAATGGCTTCTTCCCTTGTCATGATAAATGTGTTTGCTAACATAAATTGAATTGCGCGTCGAATGCTCGTAGAACCTTCTCTGTTATTTCTTGGATACCAAAATCTTCTAAAACTACTTTTGTAGCTCCTAAACTAGGTTTTCGTGAGAAGCTACACATCTAAGACTTTAGATACTACTCCTGTAGCTTCCAAATCTAAGATGATGAAGCAAAGTGCATCAAAAGCTAGAGATAAGGTTTCTATGAGTTTAAGAAAAAGAAAAGAAACATGCCGTGATAAACCATAAGCCCATTCATGCTAACAAATTCGACAAGTAGTTTAGCAAAAATGGTTAGAATCACAACCAAATGTTACGGTGGACACCTGTTAACACAAAGACACTGCTCATACTAACCCTTCGAATACGAAACCCGGGTTTCAGTAAGAGATGGATAGTTCAAATTGCAGTTGTCCATGTTTTGACTTTTCTTGTGTTGCAGGTAGTACCATATCGTTCTATGGGTTGTTGATAGTGGTTGTTCAAATCATACTACTGGTGATCATTCACTATTGAGAAACTTCGTTGAAAAGTTCATGGGAACCGTTCGCTTTGGAAATGACAACTTTGCAGCAATTGTCTTCAATGGAAAAGTGTCGATTAGTTGATGGAAAAGTGGTCGATTATGTAGATTTATTATAATTTTGTTATTAGACTTTATTTTGTTAGTTTTTATATAGCTTGTAAAGAAGGTTTTATTATCTTTAAGTAAGAAATAGCTTAAAATAACCAAAGTCCAAGGACTAGTATTGTCAAGTAGAAATAAGGAAGAAAGCCTCCTCCCATGTGCCTATAAATACCCTCTAATCTTCAATAGAGGGTGATGCACTTGTAACCCCCTCTCATTTTCCCGCCTAAATAATATTTAAATTATCCCTTCACTTTCTCACATTCTCTCAATCTAACAGTTGATATGATTGATTCAAATTCATGTACCTACCAAGTGTATCCATCGCCAATAAGAAGTAGAGTGCTTGATTTGTACGTGATTTTGTTCGATCGACAATTCCAAGAAGTTATGGTTTCCGCATTCGGTAGGTGTTATTGGAGGTTTTGAGATTGATTTTTGGCCTGTGATTTAGAGTTTTGACGTTTATAGTGTTCTCGAAGTGTTTTAATCATTCTCGAGATGTGGATTTGATTTTCGATATAACTTGCATTCTCGGAAGATGAAGTTTGAGTTTTTGGATTTTTTATAAATTTCAGTAAAAAAAAAACACTTCAGTACGAAACATCAGTGTAAGAGCACAGGGAGTCGTGGTGCCAAACTTTTGGTGCCAAACTCCAAAAGTGGTGCCACGTCAGCAAAATGGAGTTTGGCACCAGAAATGCCATGCAGCCAGACAATCATGGGAGTGGTTTGGCACCAGAATTCTGGTGCCATAGCATTTTTTTTTAATATTTATTTAAAATACACTTATTTATAAAACTAAAAATAAAATTCATTGAAATTAAAAACATTACATTAAAAAACACAATACATAAAAAAAACATAAATTAAAAGACATAAAATTAAAAGACATAAAATGAAAATGCATAGAATTAAAAATCATAAATTTGGCGGCGCCGACTAGTTTGTAGGTGGTGGATATGCCGCTCGGATTCTTGCCTTTTGGGCGTTGATGATAGCGGCGTCGGCCGCATCCATCCCGCGTGTGTCGATTTGTAGCACACGCATGTCCTCCGCAATCCTTTGAGATTGGATCAACCGCCTTCGGTCTTCACTCTCTCTCTCGAGAACGGTCATTTTGGCTTTGCGGTCTAACTCGTATTGTTCCGCCATGAATTCTTGATACGCGGCCGGGTTTGAACCGGAGCTAGCGGTCGAGTTAGAACTCGTACGTTGACTTTTAGCAAGTCGTTGCAAACCGGGTGGTCGAGGCAAATCATCATCACCAAAATGCCCAAAAGACGATTTCTTCTTTGCAAAATCGAATCGGGGTTTGTCCACTTGTGTTTGCCTTTCAAAAAAAGCCAAGCACTCCGGTGCTTAAACTCACCCCCCACGGTTGCATCATACAACGTGTGCACCCTCGACATATTTGGTTTCTTGTACCAATTGATTAAACTTGAGAACCGAGGTATTCATTGAAGTCCACTTACCCGTCAACATGTTCTTGGTACGCTCCGTGAAGCCTTTTTTTCTGCGCTTCGTAGTGTACCACAATTTGATTTTGTACCAAAAAGTATCTCGCTTTTGATCACACCCGGTTTTTGGATCCTCGGAAACTTGAATGAAACATTCCGCCAAAAGCAACTCCTCATCTTGAGTCCACGCATTACGAATTCTTTTTTGTTTCTCAAGTGGCGGTTCTTTTTCTTTGTTTTTTTTTTTTTGCGTTCGACTTCAAACGAACGCCGCGGCTAGGCTTCGACGTCGGGGTCGGAACCGGCTCGTCTTCATCTTCGGTATCCTTCGACTTCTCAAATGGTGGCGATTGTTGCTCGAATGTGGTTGGGAAAGTGGTGAATGGGTTTAGGTAATTGTTTGGTTTTGTTGGTGCATTGTGTGCATTTTAAATTTTGGAACATCAACAAATTCTTCTTGGTAGTAATTAGGTTGGTAATTTGGATGAGATAGTAAGGCATTTGGTTGAATGCCGTTGAGTGAGGAGCCCGATTCGAAAGACGAACCCGAAATTTGGTTGGTTGTGTCGTTAACATACTGGAAATCCAAGTTGGTAGGTTGGGGTTGGGAATTGGATTCATGTTTTAGAAAAATATAGAGAAGTAAGAAATGTGAAGTAGAAGATGTATTGAAAGTGTGTGTGAAGTATGAAATAAAAAGGGGGTATTTATAGGATTTTTAAAGGGGTAAAATTGTGATTTTGGGGGTATTTTTTTGAATACCCGCTCCCCCTAACGGATAGATTTAAAAAAAAAAATTAAGTTTGACGTGGGCTGTTAGCCACGGCGCGAAGACCCTTGGCGCGAGCCATGGAGTCGTGCGCCGTTGGCCATTTTGGCGCCATGGCTTGGCACCAGCCGATGGCACCACGATTCCCTCCCCTCTAATAGATATATTCGATCTTTTGGTTCTATCAAAAGTCATTTATTAGGAATTCGGTATTAAACTCGGTTTTATCGAGTTTGTTAAGATTCACAAATTTAGTTCCATCGAATTTTTGATATAGGGAATTTTACTAAGTCAAAACTCGGTAATAAGCTTTACAAGTCATTTTACACTTTCATTTCACGATTTTATCGTGTTTTGAAGTGTTAAATATCGGTTTTTCAAGAATTACTAAAACTCGGCAATCAAATTCGGTTTTATCGAATTTGAATTTTTAAGAACACTTGGATTATCTAGTTTTCATAAAATTAGGTTTCATCGAATTTGTAGTTATTAGTAATTCATAACTGTTGGATTTTAACAATTTAGGTTTACCGAGTTTATAGTGAATAGTGTTACCGAATTTGAGTAGTTTACAGTTTACCGAGTTTAGTATTTGAAGATTTCCGAGTTTAGATCAGTGAATGTTCGAGAAGGGTAATTCCGTTTTTTAGATTACGTGTTGCCGTGAACCGTGTGTGTTGTCCGTGAACAGTGTTACCGAATTTGACTACTGTTACCGAGTTTGGATATTTTCTCACAAATCTCACTCATATTCGTCTAAAAAGATCCAATCTTTGAATCTTAAGACATGTCGACATCCAAAACATACCAACAATCCCTCGCTGAAGCCGGTTCTGAGACTAGGCCACCCATGCTTGAAAGGGGTAGTTACATACCTTGGGCGAGTAGATTCAAACGATTTCTTAATCGCAAGAGGGAAAACCGGAAGTGGCTTCTCAAAGCACTAGAAGATGGCCCTTATGTGTTTAGGAACATCACACCTACAGGTTCAACATTACCAAGGTTGCAAGAAGTAGAGGATCTTCAAGGAGATGACTTATTGTACTATGATGCGGAAATGGAACTCACGAATATGATTCTTCTTTCTATTCCTAATGAGATTTACAATTCTGTGGATTCTTGTAAGACGGCCAAGGAAATGTGGGCTCGTGTTGAACGTTTGATGAGGGGAACTATACAAAACCAAGTTGACAGAGAAACGCGGTTTACAAATGAATTTGATCAATTTGTTGCTGAACCAGGAGAGTCACTAGTTTCAGTCTACAATCGTTTTGCTCAGTTAATGAATGATTTGGAACGAAACAACATGAAGTTTCCAACTGTTTCAGTTAACACAAAGTTTCTGAATAGTTTGCAACCGGAATGGTTGAAATATGTGACTCAAGTTCGTTTGGCTAAGAAATTGACAGTTGATTCGTTTGATGATCTTTTTGATTATCTTTCGCAATTTGAGAAATTGGTTAATGCTTCAAGGGCAAAGAAGTTAGAAAAGTCTCATGATCCTTTGGCTCTAGTAGCACACACGGGTTCATCTTCCAGAAACACCTCTTCTTATTATGTGACACATCCTTCATCTGTAGTTGATTATGATGAAGAGTATGAGCAGGATGATGTTCACAACCATTCTGAAGATCCCCTAGCATCTGCTATGTTGTTACTTTCCAAAGCCATTACTCAAAAAATTTCTAATCCAATAAACAATCGTCTTCGTGCTTCGTCTAATACCATAAATCAAGCAGTCGTTCAAGGTGACAAGGTGAATATTCAAAGCAGAAATTCTGGTAATGTTGGAAGAAATAATAGACGAGCTTATGTTCAAGGAGAAGTTGTTGAGGGAATGAATGCTACAAATGAGACTGCAAATGTTCAAAGGATTGTTCGAACTTCGACTCCAGGAAATACTTCAACAGGTGAATGCTATAACTGCGGTGGAAAAGGACATTATGCTAGGAATTGTCCTAAGCCAAGGGTTCGTGATTCGAAGTATTTCATGGAGCAAATGTTGTTGGCAAAACAGGATAAAGCCGGTGTAATTCTTACCGATGAGCAGAATGATTTTCTCTTTGCTGATGCTTCAAGGATGGAAGAAATTGAAGAACTTAGTGCAAACATATGCTTAATGGCCATAGTTCAACCAGCTGATCAAAATTCTGATGATGAGCCAAGCTATGAGTCTGCATATGTAAGTCAGGTACAATCTTCATCCATTAATGAGAATGATGAACAAATGTATCCAACTCATACTAAAATTATTAACAGTACCATTGATGATGATCAAATTGATAGCAATATTCAATTTGATTCTGTCAAAGAAAATGTTAATAGTGGCAGTGTTGAAAAAGATATACATGTTTATGATCAGTGTGCATTAGAAACATTCGCTAGGAATGCATATGCTGAAGCTGCAAAACAACAAAGATTTGCTCAAAAGGTCCAACAACAAAATATGATCTTGACTAGTCAGATTGAGATGTATAAGGAAAGGAATCGGGTTTTGGAAAACATAACCAAGGATAACAGTTATGTAAAAGAATTTCTTGAAGCTGATGAAAGGGCAAAACGTGTTCAAAAACAAGCTGAGTCTCAATTGTATCGTGATCGAGATATTATTCGAGATCTCGAAAAACAACGAGATAAGTTGAGTCAAGAGGTCAAACATTTCAAACAGAAAAATGAGGAATTACAACAGTCACAGTTAATTTTAAAAAGAAAAATGAGTGAAAACGAGGATAAGTATCATGATACTATTCTTGATCTTGAGGAAAAACTAAAAAAGAATGTTGATTTGTTTTTGAAAATTGTTAATTCTTTACAAGCAATGTTTATGCTCGGTCCAAAACCATGTCTGTTTGTGATCAACAATTGAAACATGGTTTGGGGTATTCGAATCCTTATACACTCAGATAAGCAATTTCAGAATGTCTAAAGTTATATGTTGCATCTAGGACGGGTAATATAGAAATTCCTTTGAATGTTAGAGATTCTGAGGAAACTCTAGAGGATGCTTTCAAAAGTCAACAGAAAATGAAGGAAAAAATGAATGATCCAATTGCTGTTGCGAACAAACAAAATTGTTGGACAATTGATTACAAACAATTAAATGCGCTTTATAATGACTTTGTTCCTCAAAAAGAATCATTCGTTGAACAAACATGTTCTTCATCTTCTTATATTTACTTTGTTAAGATTCTGGAAACAAAATCAATGCCAAGTGAGTTACCTTTCCATTGTAACACTTAAACCCTATCTGCTCTCTCCCACACACCTATGTGCTCAACACACAATCCCTCCGCTAACTTCTCCTCCACTCCACATTTAGCTTGTCACACTACTCTCCTACACCCACACGTATCATATATCCAAACTCACAAATATACTCACCACATGATATGTTCAG
Source organism: Tanacetum coccineum (assembly GCA_026074375.1). NCBI lineage: Eukaryota > Viridiplantae > Streptophyta > Magnoliopsida > Asterales > Asteraceae > Tanacetum > Tanacetum coccineum. The sequence continues at coordinate 107,899 of BQNB010001895.1, read as the reverse complement.
AAACAACTATATCATATGTAAACCACATAAACATCTCTCTCAACTGCTCGTCATCACATACACTCTGTATTCATCCATACTCAACCTAACTGATTTCATCAACAATGTACTTACAACTAACAACGTACTCGCACCCTAGATAGCTTGACACCTATCACACACACTCTCATCCGTCTCTCCATACCATGTAACACCAAACTCAGTACTCTACACCGCCCGTGTCTGACACGTCTACTCTGTAATCGTGCACCATCATCATACTCAACACTACTTAAGATCTCTCATCCTATATCTCCAATCTATAGCATAATATGTCACCCCTAAGATGCTGCATCTCTTTATTTATCACACAACTCTACATCCCCCTTATATAATCAAGAGACACATTTCTCCCAGATAGTTTGAAGAACCTGAAATCTTAACCAATGTGTGTCCTTTAGTCCGTATAACAACGTAGTCTGTCCCTACGCATCCCCTCCTGTCCTGTTAAATCAATTATAACAACCTTCATCTGTGTCATATTAGTAGACATAGGTATAATTCTACCCCCACTTCTATGATCCCAGTGTACCCCTCTCGTTACCACATTAAGGACAATGTATCGTTCTAGTATGAGGGGGGAATCTATCGATTTGATCCCACTTGCATTTGTCTATGTCTTTCACGTAACCCCGTTTTACCAAGAAAATACAAAAAAATGTGATTTTAGGCCAAAATTTAAAAATTTTGCAAAAATAAAATAAGTGTTTATCACAAATGTTGACTTTCCGCTGGTGAGAATAAGAATAATTTTTGACTTGACCGAGCATGTTGAGCTCTAGCTTACTCCCTTAACCTTTATAAATGTATAAGCTTTTGCTAGTCTTTTATACAAGAAGCTTTAAAATGCGAATTCTAGCTCAAAAGGCCAAGATTTTGCAAGTTTCCATAAATGACTTTAAATATGCAAAGCTTAATTTTATTTGGCTAAGCATTCGCGGATCTTTTTATTAAAGATTTTAAATTTGCGAAGAACGAGAAATGATAGAGTTAAATATAAGTTGGAATGCTAAGCAAGGATTAGTTGGAAATCTTAAAAGCTCATAAGTGTAATTTGTGGCTTTTTCTCCTAGTAGCTTCTAAAATGACTAATAATACGTGCTCTTTTTGAAAGACAAGTTAGAGTTTTATCACTCTTAAAAGTCCGTTAAGATCAACATTTTTAGAGTAAAAAGCTTTATCGATGAATTGATAAATAATAGTTTTTGATTAAAAATATGTTTAATTTTCTAAAAATAAATTTTCCCTTTATACGGTGTAAATATAAATGTTGCAAAAAAAATTGAAAAAAAAATGAAAAAATGAAAATGATGTGAAAAATATAATAATGTTGCTAGTATATGTTGCTTAATAAATAAAGGGAAAATGTCTTTTTCTAAAATTTAAACATTCTTTTGAACTTAAACTTGTTAATCCCTACAAAATTTTGAAACCAGACGTTTGTTAATTCTGATCAGTATTCTCTGTGTGTTCAAAACCTGGCACATGACCCGATGAGGACGGGAGTTCCGAGAAGAAAGTCACTCAAAAGGAATTAACCTTACCTACAATGTCTTGATTTTGGAGAAGTAGCTCTTTGAGTATAAACTTACTAAGTTTTACGGAAAAATTTTAGTAAAGGGTTCAAAAGTCAGAGAGTCTCGGCAAATTATTCTCTGTGGGGTGTCAAAAGCCCAGTCACTTAGCCGACGAGGTTGGGATGTGCCGAGAAGAAATGTTGCTACATGGGACAATCTCACCTTTGAATTCATATAACTAAAAGTGGAACGTAAAACTTGGAAAGGTTATATAAAATGTGGGTTGGATGGTCAAAATTCAAACTGAGCACACACACCTTAATATATTATATCTGCCGGGAGGAGAAGTTTTACATAAATTGCAAATATGAGTAGCGTTAGCATCCCAACTTGTAATTAACAATGATTTTGTTTTTAAGCTTAGTTTGGGAATAAGTGAAAAATCAAGGACGATGAATTTATCATTCCAGGGCATCTTAGGATTGAGGTGTTTCTTATTCAGTGATCCTAAAAGTTATGATCAATAATGAAAGTCAATCATGTTGCATAATGGAAAATAAAGAAAAATATGTGTGCAAGAAAGAAAATGGTAAACGAGGAGTGTTTAAAAAACTAGTAATTTCTTAATCCCTTTTAATTTTACACTTTGCTACTTTTCAAGGTATTTAATTTAAGGGGGTTGAAATTTTTGGTTTTCTAAACATGGATTTATTTCATTGCGTGAGGACACAACAATAGTTTAGTATGAGGAGTTTTGGTATGTGCTTAAATACACATACCTTTATCTATATAAAACGAGCTTAAATAACCAAAAACAGACTCAAATGCCAAAAATATGCTTGTTTTGTGTTATGTACTGTGCAGGTAACGAATATTCACAAAAAGACAAAAATAAAGCCAAAACCGAACAAAACCGGACAAAACCGAGCACGGGATTGGAAAGAGCGTGAAAAACCAAAGCCAAAGTTGTATGCATCTTAATGGGCCAACCCAACCCAAGTTAATGGGCCAAGTCAGCCCGTTAAACCTTTAAAAATAATACTTAACACCCAGCCCGTTAACCCTTCCAATAATCCCTTAAACCTTTTACACCATTAGTCCTTAGGGACTAACACAGTTAGTCCCTAATCAATTACACCGTTAGTCCTAAACCTTTTACACCAGCAGTCCCTACACCTTATAAACACTATCGCCCGTTACCCTTTTTTGAAATACAATTAAATAATCTCGTATAAGGCGAGAGGAACCAAATCAGGGCAAACCCACCCCTTCCATTGCTACAAACGATCACAAGCCCCATCTCATTAACCTGACACACGCCTGAGCCACGTGGCAATTTCCTATTGGACAGAAAGGACGCGGCAAGAAATATGGGAAAGTCAAAAGAATCAAAGATACGGTTTAAAGGTTGATTGGCAATAATTTGAGCTTTCCATAAGTAAACATGGAATGATTGGAGGTTTTGATGGTGATTGGCAGACCCTCCTCACAAGGATAAGCACAACATCTCCCTATAAAAGGGAGATGGAATTCACACAGAGAGATATCTAGTTTTGAGGAGTAGTGTAGCTTATTGCTTATTTACAATTTTATTCTTATGTTTTATATCTTTTAAATATTGTCATTCTACTTTTCAAAGCATTGTACCAATTAAGGATTTTTTCAATAAGAAATAAAGGTCCCACAATCTCTTTTTATAGCTTATTTACTGTTTTGCTTATTGCACTGCTTATATTTGCTTATTAAATGCTAAAATTGCTTATTCTGTTCCTTTGAATGCTTTTCATATTCATGTTATGATTTTCATGTCCTTTGGATTGATGTTCATTTAAACTGCTTATTTTTGTTCTAAACTGCTTAATTCAAATGTGCTTATTCTTATACTTAAGTCTGTAAGTTTAATGCTTATTTGACTTTATATGACCTGGTGCTTGATCTGTTTCAACATTTTAAGGCTTAATAAGATTTATTATAGCATAAACTTAGATAAACAGTTTTTAAAGGGGTGTTTGGCTTAGCAGTATTAACCAAGTGTTAATACTGCTTGTGCTCTTTTGGTTATGAAATATATATTAGATTAGCTTTAAATCAGCATTAGGGTTAGTTTTAATAAGGTTTGAATGGGTCTTGTTAAATTTTTGAGTGTGATTTATCAAATCCTAAAGCATGCTGGTACCTAAACCTTTTCAAACAGCTTATTTGCTCAATTTCTTAAAGGTCCATTAGAGTGTGGTTTTTGATAAAGCTAGTTACATTTCCCTCATTTTAAGTCTGTCATGAGTAATTTTTCTTTGGTTGAGCCTCTTAGAAAGTTTTAGCAAAAATAAAGCCAAATCTTTTAAATGCTCTTAAAAGAGTCTTAAGGTGCATTTAGTTGTGAGCTCACCTTGGTTTTTCTTTGAGTTACTTTGCTTATGTTTAGCTTATTATAGAGTAAGGTTAATCTATTCAAATTTTAAGATTGTCATTTGTGCTTTTGAGTCTTAAAACTTAGGTTGCAATTGTCATTTAAGTTTAAAAAGCCAAAATACTAAGTGTAGTCTGTCAATTTCTATTTCTTTTTCCAGCTTATTTATTTAACCAATTTGCTTAAAAACAGCTTTAATGTGTCCCTTGGGGACTAATTTTAATCTGATTTTAGCTTTTGGCTTATTTCCATTGCTTATTAGTCCTAAACTTAGCTTAGAAAAGTAGTTATTAGTCCTTTAAATTTATTTTTTAAGTCATCTGCCTTTTAGTTTTTAACTGCTTTTCTGCTTAATTTATTGGCTTATTTTTGTTCCTAAGTGCTTATTAGGCATAGGTCTTATTCTGTTTTGTCTTATTAGTTTGTCTGTTATCTTATTGAGTGGCAAATGTCCAAACAGTTTAGCTTGTCATGCCAACACCTTAAAAAGCCAAACTGTCATTTAAATTAGCCTTTTTAGCTTAATATTCAGTTTTGTCAATAAATCTATTCATTAAAGTTATTTATTTTTGCTTAATCTTTAAGCTTTTTCAAAAAAAAATGTTTTGTAAAAAGGATAGGTCCAGGACTTAAACCTGCGGCCTCCCTTCACACACACACGTATTTAACACCACTCTCTACTACACACATGCCCTTGGGTCTTTTTCGTTAAGACTCCATCCCACTTTTCTTTTAAACCCTTTTGCATATTAAACTTTCAGCCCTTTTGGGCATATTTCCAGCTTATTTAAATAAGCTGGTGATTCCCTTTTATTTTTCTTAAGTTCTAAATAGCTTAAAATACTTTTCCTGTTTTTTTTAGAATTTTATAATTTAGTTTAATATTTTTAATAATATTTTTAGATTAAAACTGTTTTTAATTCATAATAAATTAAATAAAAGTCAAAAAAATATAATTCTTTTTTCTAAAATTTTCTTTTATCATTCAGGGCTTGTTAAAATTAAATTTGCTTTTCTAGGGTTAGAATTCAAAGTTTTAGGTTTTTAAGTCGCGTTTTAAATTCCTGTTAACGTTTTAGTGTTGAATTCGTTTTAGCTTTAATTGTTGATCTTCTTTGTGTTGTTTTTGCATTATATTCGTGGAAATTAGAATCCAAATCCAAAATCTTAATCTATTCAAAATCCCGATTACAAACGTCAACGAGAAGTCCAATTCACACCTCACAGGAACAAAAACGACCCGGGAAACGACTAGAAGGGGTTACTTTCAAAGTCGATACTTCTGGAATTATATTTTATTTGTGAGTTGGTTTATCGCTTGTTAAAAGTGATTTTCCGATTCGCCTATATTATAATATATATATATATATAATATATATATATATATATAAATATATATTATAATATATATAAGATATATATATATATATATAATTATCTACTACGTTCAAGCCAAATAATAGAAAACTGTATTACCATATTAAATCCGCTCAAATGTTGGGTTTGTTTATTTAGTGCAATGATTTCTATCTCGAAGCGGCATATCATTCCTTAAGACTTAGGCGGGACATCCTCCTAAACCTAGACATGTTGAATCCCTTTCACAATAAACGCGATCCGCATAAAGCATCCCTTTTAGATTAATTATAATCTTCTAGGATTAAACAATTGTGATCTTGATAAACCCTAGACATCAGGACTTACCACTTACTGTTTGACGGTGTTTATAATACTGGTAGTCCACTATTCAAATCTTTATCAATTAATCAAGAACATACTTGTTGAAACATTACGGGTCACCTACCGGTCCAACTAAGCTCTTAATTTAAAGACGAAGACAGAACGTTATTTGTGATTCTATTGGTCCAGTAATATAAAACACGGTATGGAGAGCTATCACAGTATCTAGCTCACTTGTTAGGCGTAACTAGACCCAGTTGAATATATGGTCGCATATTCAAACACGTAGCAAGTATCTGTTGTATAAACATAATAAACTTACAATAATAAATTAAGTAAAGTCGCATTTTAAAACAAACCATACATTAAAATCTTCATTCAGATGGCTAATACCCAATGTATTAATCCCATATCCATTGGAAATATACAAGCGTGATCAAATAAACAGTAAACTAAACATTTACCGAAAGATACAAAAATTAAATGATTACAAGAGATAGAATGACACGGTTGTCCTTCTATGGAATCGTGATCGATGCTTGACCTTTTGGTTTCTCTTCTTTTTCCCTTTAAAAATTATCTTTTATGTGTATGTATGAAGATATGATTTTGCACACTTTAAAAAAACCCCCGCGTCCTTTTTTTTTTTGTTTTTTTCTTTGAGTCTTCTATTTATAACCTTTGAAAAAGCCTGGATACACCGTATTGGGCTACGCCAATACGGCGTATTAAGGTGTATCCCTTAGAGTGCGCGCAAAGTTTTTGATTAGTATAATATACATTCCCAAAATAATAATATATTTGTATCTCTGAATAGTTATCTTCATGGATACGGCGTATGGCAGAAGGTGGATACGATGTATTGGGAATTGTGAATACGCGTTTTCTTGTGAAGATTTGGCGCTGATACGCCGTATCTCTTTTCCTGGATACGACGTATTGGACAAAATTTAGCAATCTTCAAATGTCTTCGTTTTAGCTCCAAAATATGCGCCTTTTAGCATGTCTTTACAAATCACTCCTCAATTACTGCAAATAACACTTTTAAGTAATTAAGTACAAATTCTTGCAATAATTATATAATAACGGGTAACTTATTCGGGATAAATGATGGTATAAATGTGACGTTATTTGATGTCATCAAATATCCCCTACTTGAATCCTACTTGTTCGCAAGTAAACTCTAGATTATATTGAAAATGTATCCCAACCAAAGTCAAGGACTTTTCCATTTAAGCACTTCTTTTGTTTTAATCACATGTACAAGACCAAGCACCTCACAAAATATAGAAATGAAAACACTCGGATCACTCAACTAATCTAGGGTGTAACATTTAAGTGGTACAGCGCCTATTGCTCGGGTCTGGTGGTGTGATTAGCTTCGTATCCTAAGCTTGGCAAGGATACACATCTCCACCACTAGAGCTAAGGAGAAACAAGTCAAAAGGTAAATTAGGTTTTTATATAAGGCTAAGGGTTAATCATTCTAACAATCTTTCACCGATAGTACCACACCAACAAGGCAGTTGAAGCACACACACACGGCTGTAACGACAGAATAGACATGCGTGTTCAAACACATCCTTATTCGAGTTTAACCAAGGGTTAGGATGAAGAACGATATAGGGTAGGGATCTTCTACTTTTCACCAAAAGTAATAAACTAACAAGGCGGCTAAATCACACATACATGGCCGTAACGACGGAATAGACATGAATGACCCAATCCAACCTCGTTCAAGAAAAACCTAAGATTAATTATATAACACCCTGTGTTTTCAAGTCATTGACGACGTCGATAAATCTATTATGTATCTTTTGTATTGTACGCGTTTGTTTTAAATCATAAACGTTAAGCTAAATCGCGTAGGCTAAAAATTAGCGTTCAATGTAAACGGGCATCAAACAATTAAATGTTTACATCAAGTAAGGGTTAAGTAATTATTTTAAGGATAATTATTAACTTTGTTCATGTTATTTTTATTGGTTGCGAAAAGTGATTTCGTTTCGCAATAAAATACGTTTAGGCATACCCGGAACCGCCAAAACTTTTCTACGCTTCAACAAATACCCACTTTTATACCCAATACATAAAAATTACAAAAATATATCATAGATATCATACATATGCTGAAATTTTTGTAATGTATACAAAGTTATACAAGAAAAACCTTGCAAGTTGGTTTTGGTACATCACTTTTCATTTATACATAGCCATACCTTGTTCCCTTTGACCAACTAGTCTTCCTAAAGACCATGAAGATGTCTTGGACCAACTATTTCAAACTTTTTGACCAAGACTTCCATATATACATGCATACTAGAGATAGGAGTACACACATGCATAAACACTTAGCAAAAAAATCACAAAACTCCTCTTTTGGTGCTTCTACAACCCACGGCTCAAACACCCCTATATAATAAATCCATATCAATTTTTCTACAACCTATACACACCTATACACATCCATCCTAAGATATTCTAAGGTGATCCCAAGCATTGGCTAACCATATTCAAGTGATTATCAAGTAAAAGGAAGCTAGGGTTTATTTAACAGAAAACAAGGGTTTTCTTTGGTGCAAGCTTCGATTTAAGTCTAAACAAGGGTTTTAGCACTTGTTTATCATCATCATCAGACATCAAAGGTCAACTATAACCCTTCATGTCTTACGAAATATTCATTTTTATGGCCATATGTTAAGTTCTATTTTAAGCTTAAACACCATTTAGGATTTTAAGCAATGAAAATGAAGTTTTTACTTGATAATGATCATTTTGTATACTTTAATATATGTTTTTATTTACTTATAACCAGCTAAAAATGGGGGGGGGTGGGTGGGGGGGGGGGGGGATGAGAAAAGTATGTACCATGTTGTTTTGGTGTAAAAATGATCATGTGTTAATTAGGGTTTATAAAAGTTTCTTAATATGTTTCTAGTAAAAGAAATACAAATGACATGTTAAGGTTAATTATGGACTTATATTAATATTATATTGATCTTAAAAATAGGTTAATAAACAAGATAAGACGACTTGTATACTAGTTTTATTATATAAAAATAGTCATATGTAAAACTAGTGATTTATGGTAAATAAGAAAGTTATGTTTTATAAGTAATATGAAAGACTTATACAACTTGGACACATGAGGACTTTGAAGGACAACTATGGGCAATGGACTCTTAATATATGTATGATTTATAACACACATGATTTATGAGACTTGTGGTGAAATACAAAAATGGTAAAGAATGGAAACAAAGGTTAAAAATGAACCTAACAAACTAACTCCAACATTCTGGTCCAAAAACCTGAAATTTTACCTAATCTATTTAAGTTATAAAATATACGTCTCACGAAGATTCCGAAAAGGTAAGAACTTCAACCGGATAAATACGAAAAAGTTACGTTAAAAACAGTTATACTATAAATTAAACGAATTTATAAAAGAATTTTTATAAAACAATTTATAAAAATTATATGAAACAGCAAGTTTGGTATTTTTCATAGATTACACATGTTTTTAGGATTCTAAAATGATAAGAATCGTAATTTTTCAATTTATAACGAACGAGATATGAATTTCGCGGGTTTTCGATAATTAATACTTTTATCAAACTATTTTTATAAAAGTTACTGTTCATGACAGAAATATTTATTTTTGTAAACCTCATAAAATTATAGAACTTTCAATAACGTGAGCGTGCTCGAAAGAATCGTTAAAAACGGAGCTATAACGAATAAAATACGACGTTTACGGGTTTTACGACAACAAAAACGATTTAAGTAAACTCATGTCTGGTGTGAACAGTAAAAGTTACTGTTCATCAGAGGACCAAAATTATGAAAATGTCAAATATCGATAACTCGTCTTAATACGAAAAGATGGGCATAAGAAACGCGAAAATCGGGCTTAAAACGCGAAAGTTACGCCCGTTTTACTAAAACGGTAATTATAAACGTTTTTACTTATTAAACACAATTTTACCAAAACAAATAGATGGTGATTAGCTATATAGAATTATGTATGGTAGTAGTTAACAGTGTGATTAGTACTTATACGACCTTAATTTAAATAGGTTGCATCTGATCGATTTGCGTGACGCACTATTTGTGATACACTTGGTATTTGCTCACTCAAGGTGAGTTCATAGCCCCACGTTTTACATGTTTTTGTTTTATAAGTTTTTGGGGTGAAAAACATGCAATGCTTTACAATTGGACACAAGTGGTTAAGTTTCATGTTATGATTACGTGTTGCCTAAGTAGCGATAACCCATATCTGAGCCCATTATCATGAACTGTCAATTGCGGGAACGCGAATGTTATTAATAGATCTATTAGGTTTGACAACCCCGTTCGGGTGATTAGCTATCACTGGACAAACGAACGTATACCATGTCGAATATAGGATGTTGCGGGTTAGAACATCACCACGGGCAATGTAGACCATTTATTTGGTATTCATTCATGTCAAGCTTCAGTGTCATGAGCTTAGAGCAACGTAATTACATTTATATGATGTCTGCATCTGTTGCATTATCATACACTTGGGAAATCTTGTGGTCTTACAATATATGATTTATCAAACCTATGAATTCACCAACATTATTGTTGACGTTTTAAAGCAATGTTTTTCAGGGGATCAGTAAGCACGAGGTGCAAGGGATATATTGGTGGTTTTGATTGGGATATTATGCATTAAAGATTTTGTCGCATTACATTTTTTATAACTGTATGGGCTAGAAATCTTTGTACTTTGAACAAATGGACAAGTGAAGCTTCGGCTTATGTAACAAATACTTTGTTAAATCCAATGTATCAGTTTTTAAACGACTTTTTGGTCGTTCTATATACATCTTGTATTATTGATCTGAGAAGTAACACGCCCCGGACCCTTATTCCGCTGCGACCCAATTTGGGGGTGTTACAAATTACTAGGAATGGGAAGCATATTGTTGTTAAATAAAATTCACAAAACAAATAGATTAAGCTTGAACAAATAAGGTAGTTGCTAGTAACTTTTTCTGACCGTTCCATGATAAAGACTCGAAATATATACAAACGCCTCGATCATAGAGATGACAAAGACAACCTAAGTTGGCGTTCCCATAACGGTCAACTTCCCTTACATCCCAAACTTACATACTTTTACAAAAGTGGTGATATCGGCCACTTAATACAAAACTATACATCATTGATTTTTATCCACGAATAATCGATCCTTCTAAGAATTTCTTCAGTTTAAGTTTAACAAACCGACTATAAAACTTCCTTCTCTTTTTTGATGCATATTTCTATTTTTCCATTTTTTTCATAACATAAACGTCGGTGCAATTTTACCGTCTTCATAATCATAATTTTTCCTTTAACACTTCTTCTTCGGACATAATACACAGTCGCGAAAGTAGCAAAATACACGAGCTACATATTTTTCCATTGCATTGTGCAACTTCCCGACAAAAAGAGTTAGAAAAATTCACTTTGACTACAGAAATATAAAACTTTAACACAAAAAACAACTACATACTTTTGATTCAGTAGGCTTTAATCTATAGGTAGGCTAAGGTGTAAAGGTGTAACGAAATAGACATATGGTGAAAAAGACAGGAATGGCTCAACAGGTTTTTCTAGGGGATCTTACTCTTAATATGAGAGTAAACAAAGGTACAACACGGGATTTGACTAACCAGTGTAGTTAGTTAACTTTACAACATATAGGCTTTTTGGTGTATTCCTAAAAATTTACCTGTTAAAAATGTTTCTCCATCTAAATCCATAGTACTCATCGTTGTGGTCTCGAGTGATATACCAGGCCCAATTCTAGAAAGGATAGAAGTCCACTACATCACCAGCACACTCACAATATTTAATGGAATTTTTAGTAAACGTTTGGAAACGGAATAGGCTTAATTCTCACAATTTGGCATTAAGGGTTATAGTGCACGAGGTCATATAACTAGTAATATTTACAAAAGTTATGCTAGAAAAAAAAAATTAATTTGGCATAATTTAAGCATATTAGCATGTTATTTGTAAAAGAAAGGACAAGTAGGCGTTCTAATTCTCCATCCCCCCACTTAAATTATACAACGTCCTCGTTGTATAGATAAAACAATTAAAGAAAAATGGGAAATATAAATTAGAACGAGGAACTCCCCTGATATGTTGCTCGGGATGATTCTCCAATTTGAGTTCTTTGAGCACAGTGTGTTTACGAGTGCTTGAGAATGCCCGTACGATTCAGCACCCTCTTTTTCAGAGTATACCATATCGTCGATTTTCCTTATAGCAAGGTCCTGCATAAAAGATTAGAAGACAAAAGTGCGATTCCTAACTCGGTTATACAGTGCAGGAAAACAATTAAACACACAATTGTACATGGATCAATACGCCGTATCCCAAACCCTAGGATACGCCGTATGGTTCTTGTAAAAACAATTAAAATTTTTAAAGTACTAAAATTAAATTACAGACTGATATCGCCCAGACACATCTATACGCCGTATCCAGAGGGGTTCGATACGTCGTATGGGTGTCTGGGAAGACTAGGATACGCCGTATGGTTCCTGTAAAAACAATTAAAAATTTTAAAGTACTAAAATTAAATTACAGACTGATATCGTCCAGACACATCCATACGCCGTATCCAGAGGGGTTCGATACGCCGTATGGGTGTCTGGGAAGACAGACTCGTGCAAACAATTTAAAAATAATTCAAACAATTTAAAAATGATCGGGTTGTCTCCTAGGAAGCACTTTTGTTTCAGCTAATCGTTAAGTTTGACTTTTTTCTCTTATCTTCATTTGGTGCGTGTTATAGCCCATCCACGATCTTTTTTATTAAAGATTTCATGGTGGATGCAAGACATGCTGCCAGGGGTTTTTTCCATAGTACTAATTCTGCTTGGACCCACAGTGATGAATTCTTCACAAGATCATATCGAATACCGTACGACAGTGAATTCTTTAGTTTGGCACAACTTATCTGGGTTGTTGATGTCGTGATAAGCGAGAATCAGTATCGGATAATATTCTCTATCAATAATTTCTTAAATATCTTTTCCATCTTGCTCATCCAAGTAGTGTTTGAAAAATAAATCCGAGCATGTCTTTTTGCTGTTTTCCCCGCATGGTTCATTGAAGTCATTAATCGTTCCATTAGTTCGTCCATTCACATAAAACTCTCATAATCCACTTTTGATGTTCTTGTCTAGTTCCCAGTGGTTGTCAAATTTCGATGCCATCCAATATAGAAATTCAAAGTAATCCGTTCCATGGTCCAAGTCATCTGGAATTTTACTTTTGTAGGTATGGGACAATGGGTAATATTTATGGAAGAATTTACTGACCAATTTCTTCCAAGTAGTAGTCGTTCCTTCACTGCTCAACCATTTCTCAGTATCTCCACTAAGTGATTTCGAGAAAACTTGTAATCGAAGTTCATCTTTATTCACATTAGGAATCTTGATCTATTCGGTCATTTCGAGCACTTTTGCAATGCGGTCGGTAACGTCAGTTTCGTCCATGCCATTAAAAGAGTTAATATTTTTAGGATTTCATCACCAATCTTTATCTCGGGTTTTGTGATCATAGATGAATTACTTTGATCTTTATCATCGTCGCTTGATATGTCTTCATCCATTAACCCTTCATTGTTTCCCACTTCTATCCAAGAATATAATAATGTGTGTTTAGTTGTTTCATCAGCCTTTTTATGGTTTTTAAATTTTGAGTTTCTCCAGGTTATGAATTCGAGTGGGTCAAGACCTTCTTCATCATCTTCGCACATTTTATCATAATTACTGGCACAGGATAGTAGATAAAATTTACTGAAAAATTCATTCACCAATTCTTCACAAGTGTTGATTTTTCCATCTCCCTCATTCATCCACCATTTTCTTGCTTTTCCAGAAAGTGAGAGAGGGAAAGTCTTCATGCGGCGTTAAAGAGGATCCATACCGTCTACTTCGATTGGATCGAGTATTTCAAGAATTTAGCAATGTGGCCGACCACATCTTCTTCAACCTTTCCTCTGTAAGTGTTACTACGTAGCTCATTTAATAATTCCTCTTTGAGTTCATATTTCGCATTGCTTTCGATACTTGTCTCGGCAAGACTATGTTCAGCTCGAGCTTCATTCAGAATTGGTTTTGCCATTGTTCGTGAGATGGTTTCCTGAGAATAAGTATAAAATAATCAGCAGGATGTGCCCTCTCAGAAGAGAACACGATAAACAAGAAATCGAATACGAAAAATGGCTACTGTTACTGTATCAGATGACGAATACGCCGTATTCAATTAATTTGAATGTGTCATACTATCTTCTGAGGTCAGTACGCCGTATTGTCTATACAAAATACGCCGTATTGTTTGGAAGAACAGATACATTGTTTAGACTATAGAAGTCAATACGCCGTTCTGAGTGGAAAGGTCGATACGACGAATCTGTTGATCTGTCAGAACAAGATACTTAGAAAACAATTAAATAATGCGGGAATTTAAACACAATACTTAAATTATTACAAACAAATTAAGATTATACTAGTTAAATTATTCTAAGCTAATGGTAAGAAATACTAATAAAATTAAAGGTTAAACTTTTTCACTCCCCGCCAACGGCGCCAAAAACTTGATGTGTTGTCGTGTAGGGTCAATTTTTTGATTACCAAGTTTTAAATTTATATTTAGCCGACTTATCCTAAAACAACACTTTAACGGGCAGTGTACTTGATCCGAAGGAGTTTCGTGGTAAGTTGGGCGTCGAACACTAAGAGTGAGGTTGTTAACCTTATAATCTATCAGAATTTTAATTACTTCTACTTAAGTTCATTCTAATTACTTGTTAAACCTATTCTATACAATGTTCTAAGAAGGGGGGTTTTCAGCCTGAGAGACTGGCACATGTTTTATGGTGACAATAATCAATTCTAAACACAATAAACATGCAAGAAAACAATCAGAAGATAAAAGAGCGGTACAAACCAAATAATAGAAAACTGTATTAGCCATATTGTAAATCTGATCAAAATTTGTTTTGTTTATTAGTGTAAGGATTCTTATCTCGAAGCGACATATCATTCTTAAGACTTAGGCGGGACATCATCCTAAGACCTAGACACGTTGAATCCTGTCACAATTAACGCATCCGCATAAAGCATCCTTTTAGTTTAATTATAATCTATCTAGGGATTAAAGCAATGGTGATCTTGATAAACCCTAGCCTATCAAGACTTTACCCACTTACTATTTAACAGTATTTTATATACTGGTAGTCCACAATTCAAATCTTTATCAATTAATCAAGAGCATACTTGTTGAAACATTACGGGTCACCTGCCGGTCCAACTAAGCTCTTAATTTAAACATGAAGACAGAACATTATTTGTGATCCTATTGGTCCAGTAATATAAAACACGATATGGAGAGCTATCTCAGTATCTAGCTCACTTGCTAGGTGTAACTAGACCCAGTTGAATGATAGGTCGCATATTCAAACACATAGACAAGTATCATGTGATAAACATAATTAAACATTCAATGATAAATTAAGTAAATCGATTTTAAAATAAACCAAACATTAAATCTTCATTAAGATGGCTAATACCCAAGGGTATTAGCCTATAACCATTGTAATTATACAAGCGTGATCAAATAACCAAGGTAAACTAAACGTTTTACCGAAAGATACCAAAAATTAAATGATTACAAGAGTATAAGAATTACACGGTGTCTTCTATGGAATCGTGATCGATGCTTGACCTGGTCACTCTTCTTTTCCTTAGAAAATTATCTTTTATGTGTATGGTATCAAGAATATGATTTTGCACATTGAAAACTCATTTTTGAATCTTTATTTATAACCTCTGAAAAAGGCTGGATACGTCGTATTGGGCTAGGCCAATACGGCGTATTGGGGTGTATCTATTGGAGTGCGTGTAAAGTTTATGATCAGTATAAGATACATTCCCAAAATAATAATATCTTCGTATCTTTGAATATTTATCTTCATGGATACGGCGTATGGCAGAAGGTGGATACGCCGTATTGGGATTTGTGAATACGCGTTTTCTTATGAAGACTTGGCGCTGATAGGCCGTATCTCTTTTCCTGGATACGGCGTATTGGACAGAATTTAGCAATCTTTAAATGTCTTCATTTTAGCTTCAAAATATGCGTCTTTTAATATGTCTTCACAAATCACTCCTCAATTACTGCAAATAACACTTTTAAGTAATTAAGTACAAATTCTTGCAATAATTATATAAAAATGGGTAACTTATTCGGGATAAATAATGGTATAAATGTGACGTTATTTGATGTCATCACAAGGTCAGGGAGAGTCTTGTGTAAAGTGTAATGTCGTCTACGTAAACAGATGTTGAGTTCAAGGACCTCTGGTCTACTCAGATCAAGGAGACTAAGTTTAACACCCCGATAATTCACATAGCAGCTGAAGCTAAATTTGGGGTATTACTTCATGAATCAACAGTCATAATTATAGAAAATGACTCAAAAGAGACGTTTTGGAAAATTTAGTTATACATCAAATAATATATCAGAGTTTTACAAAAAGGAAGTCCCAAAAAAATATTTAAAACATATCGGATATGAATGATAAACAGTTTGGACGCTTCAAGCAATGCCACTCCGTGCCATAGGTTGCTCAATTACCTGAGATAAACATGCTAAAAAGGTCAACACAAAGGTTGAGTGAAATTCACAGGTTTGAAATGTAATAGTTGAATACAAGTCATCATAAGTGGTAATAATTGTACAATTACAATTATCATGGAAAACAGTATTATTGCCCTAAGCTCATGACACCAACACGTTAACATGGAAATCACCTCAGTGACATTATTGAGGAACAAATGTCCTCTTGGAAAGGTAACTTGCCAAAGTTACCCATTATTCTCAAATATAGTGCGTTTGATTACCTCATGTACAGGTAAACACAAACGGGATTCGTCAATCCCAATAGATCTATCCACAATATTCGCGTTCACTCGCAAGTGATTAATGGTTCATGATTAAATGATATTGGCAGTAGAGGTAAACTTAGGCAATAATATATCAGGATAGCATACAGTTGGAAAATACTTGTATTCATGGTTTATAGCATGTATCTCCCCACGGAGTTTAGAAAACATGTAAAGGTGGGACTATGAACTCACCTTGATAAGGTAGTTGATTGATTTGAAATTTAATTCAAATGGAAGTAAACAGCCTCGTCACGCAACCTGGGGTAATATGTCAAGTCTTAGTTTGATTGTTTCAAAACTTTATTTCATAAAGTTTAACGTAAATGATTTTGGTTTATTAGTTTGTGAAAACATCGTATCACTGTTCGGGCTATCATAATCCAGAGGTCATGTAGTAAACGTTTGAGGAGCTAGGACACTTTAAATCGTAAATCCAGCAACTCGTCAAAACGTCTACCCAAATGAAAGCCCCTCACATGAAATTCCCTAGTAACGTGATACGTTATAGTTTAAATGATAGGATTTTATCTTTTTAAGTTTCTTCAAAAGCTAGTGGATGATAAATTATGTTAAATATATAACATAATTATTTTATAGTGTTTCGATCGACGAATGATAACGACAAATGTGTCGGGCTTTAATAAAATAAAGTCTTACATTTTATACCCTTGAGAATTCAAAAATGACAATATATACCCTTGGTATAATAACTTTTACAAAATTAATCCCTTTATATATATCTTTAAACATTTAAACCCTTAACTTTGAAATATGGCAAAATAAACCCCTGTAGTTTAATTTTAGAATAATTACATTTTTGGCCCGAAAGTTTAATAATTTCAAAATTTATAATATATACCCCTTTGCATGAAACAATTTGCATTTTAAGTCCAAAATTCATAATCTTTGTATTTTTAATCTCGAAATCCATTTTGCAGCTTATAGCTTATTACTATAAGCTAAAATAAGTAAGTTTTACGAGCTTGTAGCTTATGAAAAGAGCTTATAGGCGTAAAAATCTAAAATAGGTACGTTTGGTTTAGAAACAATAACCTGATGGGTTAGGGCTTTTAGGATTAGTTTTAATGATTATAAAAGTGATAAGTTAGCTTATAGAAATAGCTTATTACAACAGCTTATGGCTTATAGCGTATTAGGTTCACGAAATTAGCTTTTAGGGTTTTAAGGGGTGCGATGTTTGGTGTGATGTTTGGGAATAGATGTGGATACTTGGCACGAATTTGATCTTCGCATTCCCATGTAAATTCTTATCCTCTTTTAGAGTTCTATCTTACTTTAACTATAAGGATACAACTTTGTCTTAGTTGCTTGACTTCTTGATCCATGATTTCCACTGGTTCTTCCACAAAGTTGAGTTTGTCATTGATCCTATGCTCTTTTATTGGAATGATGAGGGATTTGTTAGATAGGCATTTCTTTAGATTAGAAACGTGGAAAGTACTATAGACATTACTGAGTTCTTCAGGAAGCTCAAGTTTGTATGCCACTGGGCCGATCCTATCAAGTATTTTAATTGGTCTAATGTACCGAAGGTTAAGCTTTCCTCGCTTTCCGAATTAGATGACACCTTTTCGAGGTGACACTTTCAACATAACACAATCTCCAACTTGGAATTCCAAAGGCTTTCGCCTTATATTGGCATAACTACTTTGCCGATCTCTTGCAGCTTGCAAGCGTTTCAAGATTTGTACTATCTTTTCAGTGGTTTCATGGATTATCTCTGGTCCCGTAAGTTGGACATCTCCAACTTCGACCCATCAGACAGGTGATCGGCACTTTTGACCATAAAGTGCCTCGAATGGTGCTGCCTTAATACTGGCATGGTAACTGTTATTGTAAGAAAATTCTACCAGTGGTAAGTGTCTCTCCCATCCTTTTACAAAATCTATAACACATGCTCTAAGCATGTCTTCGAGTGTTTGGATGGTTCTCTCACTTTGTCCATCAGTCTGGGGATGATATGCCGTACTCATGTCTAATTGAGTACCCAAAGCATTCTGCATTGATTGCCAGAATCTGGATGTGAAATGACTATCATGATCTGATATGATGGATATCAGCACTCCATGCCGTGAGACTATATCCTTTATATACAACCTTGTAAGGGTTTCCATACTATCTGTTGCTTTGGTGGGGATGAAATGTGCTGATTTGGTAAGGCGGTCTACAATGACCCAAATTATGTCATGCCCGCTTAATGTTTTGGGTAGTTTTGTAACGAAGTACATCGTTATTCTTTCCCATTTCCATGGTAGGAAATCTGGGTTATATAGTAAGGCAGATGGCCTTCTGACATTTTGATTTAACGCTAGGAGCAAAGTATAAAACACTTGCCAACATACTCAACGATGATTGCCTTCATGTTAGACCACCAATAGAGTTTCTTTAGATCCTGATACATCTTGTCAGAACCTGGGTGGATGGAATACTTTGATTTATGGGATTCATGCATGATTAAGTCCCTCAAATTACCAAAAATTGGGAACCAACTTTGATTCTTGATACATCGGGTTCCATCTGGACGTACTTCAAATGCTTTGTCTATTCCTTGTAAATTATCAGCTTCGATATTCTCTTCTTTGATTGCCTCAGTTTAGGCTTCGAGGATTTATGATGGTAATTTTGGATGAAGGGTCATGACTAATGCTCTAACTCAGAGTGGTTTGATTTGTTCCTTCCGGCTTAAGGCATTTGCTACAACATTTGCCTTTCCAAGATGGTAACAAATCTCACAATCGTAATCTGCGAGCAATTCTAGCCAACGACGTTGTCTTATGTTCAACTCTTTCTGATCAAGGGTATGTTGAAGACTTTTAAGATCAATGAACACAGTACACTTTGTGCCATATAGATAGTGTCTCTAAATTTTTAGAGCGAACACTACTGCTCCTAATTCGAGGTCGTGTGTGGTATAGTTCTCTTCATGAGGCTTGAGTTGTCGGGATGCATATGCAATAACTTTTTCTCTTTGCATGAACACAACTCCCAGACCTTGATGTGATGCATCACAGTAAACGACAAAGTCATCGTTTCCTTTTGGTAATGCTAAGATTGGAGCTTCACGCAATTTTTGTTTTAGCAGTTAGAAAGCTGACTCTTGGTCTTCTCCCCAGATATACTTCTTGTTTTTCTGGGTTAATTCTGTCAAAGACTTTGCAATCTTTGATAAATCTTCGATAGTAGCCAGCGAGTCCTAAAAATTGGCGTATTCCTATAGGTGTAGTAGGAGATGCCCAATTCTTAACTGCTTCAATCTTGGCGGGGTCAACGTGAATTCCTTGGCTGTCAATCACGTGCCCGAGAAATTGCACGATACTAATCCAGAAATCACATTTGGAGAACTTGGCATATAATTTCTCCTTTTTGAGTAATTCCAAGATTATTCTTAGGTGATCTATGTGTTCTTCTTTGTTACGGGAGTAGATAATAATATCATTGATGAATACTATCACAAATTTATCCAAGTACGGTTTACATACATGGTTCATGAGATCCATGAACACAGTAGGCGCGTTAGTTAAACCAAATGGCATTACTTGGAATTCATAGTGTCTGTACCGCGTTCTGAAAAGCATCTGGGAATCTAATCTTTCTTCCTGTGGAAAAAACCCTCTATCAGTGGTGATAGCCTGATCTTGAAGTCTCTATCTTTGAGTAAGTACCGAACCTTGAAGTGGATCGAGATAAAATCTCAGCGATCGTTGGGTAATGGGTAATAACGATTCTTTACGGTGATAGTTTATTCAGCTCCTGGTAAATTTTTCGATACACAATTCTGACAGATCCGTCTTCCTTTTTAACAAATAAACAATAAGCTCCCCTAGGGTGGAGTACTTGGTCGGATAAAACCTCATCTGACTAACTTCTTGTAGTTGGTCCAGATAATCCTTACATTTCTGAAGGAGCTAATCTGTCTCGGTGCTTCGTGCTCACTAGTGCCGCACCTGGAATTAAATCAATTTGAAATTCTACTTGGCGAACTGGAGAATCCGGAAGATCTTCAAGAAAAACTTCTAAAAAATTCCCCCCCCCGTCTGACAACTGTATAATTCTTCCAATCGTTTTATTCTGACTTCTTCTCCATTACTTGGGCCCTAATTCTCTTACGAAAACTTGATATCACTATAGATATATATATTTCGTTTTAATAACAGGACATGAGGTATAGTCGGGTTTTACCTTCGATCGACCTCGTAGATCAAAAGGTTCTACCGTCGATGGGATGTGGAGACAACTTTCTCGTCATAAATAATTCTACACATGAAAATAATTCTAGCATGATACTTGGATAACCAATCCATACCAATGACGACGTCAAAACTACCGAGTTTAATCGGCATAAGATCAATTTCGAAAGGTTGGTTTAGCAAAATCAGAGTGCAACCCTGGATAACGGTATTAGTGCCTACTAGGTTTCCATCGGCCATTTCAATGTCATAAGTGGTATCTAGTGTAATTGGTGGGATATTAAGCATAGAAGCAAGAGATATGGATACAAAACTTTTATCGGCTCCTGAATCAAATAATACTCTAGCTAGATGTTGGTTTAGAAGGAACGTACCCGTGACTACGTTCGGGTCTTGGTGAGCGTTCTTGTCCCTCAGCAAGTATGCTCTTCCGTGGGCATTGTTGTTTGCTCTTGAGCACTGACTTTTGTAGTGCCCTTTCTCTCCGCAGGCATGACAAGTTACGAATACTGGTTGTAGGTTGCTTCCAGTGGCTGGCCCTTTGTTTTTGCAGTTCCTGGTCTGATGACCCACCTTGTTGCAAGTCTGACACTTGACAGTGCAAGGTCCTGTGTGATGCAGGGTGCATTTCTTACAAAGGGGAAGGCTTCCAGTATACCTACTATTTTCAGTTAGGGTGACAGCATAAGCCCTGCCGGTTTCTTGCCTTCTATTTTGTTATTGTTGGTGATCATTGTTGCGGTTATTATTATTGTTACGGTTATTCTGGTAGTTGTTGTTGTTGGTCAACGTTCTTCTATCATCAAACTTTTGTTTGTGATCATTGGTTACTTGCACAGAATTGTGCTTTGTTACTTGATCCATTAACCTCTGGGTTATGGTAATAGCTTCCTCCAAAGTTTGAGGCTTTAAAGTGGTAACGTTTCTTTCAATACTTTGAGGTAATCCCCCGATGAAGACTTCCATAAGTTTCTCAGAATTTGGCATCATAGTTGGGCATAAAACTGCCAATTCCTGGAATCTTCTAATGTAAGTCTTGAGATCATTCCCTTTTATAGTCAAATTGTAAAATTCATCTTCCATTTTCTTAATCTCAGTTCGGGGACAATACTTCTTTATTAAGAGCTGCTTAAATTCAGACCAGGTGATCTTGTAAGGTTCCTCTATTCCAATTGGCTAGGCGAATGAATTCCACCAGGAGAAAGCTTCCTCGGTTAGATTACCAGTAGCAAATTTCACTTTGCAGTCCTCGGTACAGTTACTACAGGAAAATATCGATTCAGTTCGTTCAAACCAGCGGATGAGGCCAACAGCGCCTTCCGTACCTTTGAAATTAAAAGGTTGGCAGCTCATAAACTCTTTGTAGCTACATTTTCTTGCTACAGGAGGTCCACTTTGTCCGGTGTTCCTATTGGTATTGTCTGTATTTGCCATGGTAGCAGCTTGTGCTTCTAGAGTTGCGACAATACTATCAGCAACTAGTTTCCTGATGGCAGCCTGAGACATGGCTGGTGCTGCAGATGTTGGTGTCCTCTTGGGAGCCATTCTATCAACATTTACAAAACAACACAAAATAAGAATATATCATTGTATGGATTCTTATTTGGTACAAGTTCTAACAAAGAAATACACATTCTTTGATATTACATTGCAGGATATAACTATTAAATAAACTTTTAACTAAATTAAATTATAAAAAATATTAAACGATTACAAAAAATTCTGAAAAATTTTCTAAAAATACTTTACACTATAAAGGTCCTACGAAAAATAACAAACCCCACACAGCTTATGCAATAAGCCCCGAAAATAAGCTAAACAGCTTATTAGGCTTATTAGCCTAAAACGTGTATAAATACCACTGCCCTTGAGTCTATAACGAAAAAGACCCAAGGGCGCAGTGGTTATGTGTTAGTTGTAATCAAAGTGGATTTATCGCTTGGTCCCGCGGGTTACGAGTCTTGCTCCACCCGACCAAGAGTCTTCCCCTTATATTGTTTTTTTGAAAACTCAAAGATAGCAAAGTTGTTAAGCTCGTGGGGCTTAACAACTTTGTCAACTAGAGCTTTTGCTGAAAAGCAATGAATAAGCTTATAAATAAGCTCAAACTTGACAGTTTGGCTTATTTGGGCTTAAAGGCCAATTTTTTGCTAAGTCTTTTGGACTTAGGATCAAATTAAGCTAAGGCCAAAACCTAGATAAGCTAAGGGGCTTAAACTAACCTAAATAAGCTAAAAAAGGAAAGGGAAAGCTAACTAAATAAGCTGTTGGAAAGGGCTTAAGTGACAAGCTCGAAATACGCCTAAAAGCTAAAATATTACTAAGTCACTTTGGGCCAATAAGCTAGAAGAAGGAAAAAAAAATAAAGCTTGACAACTATTTAAAACAAACTTAGAATGCAATGGAGGAAAGGTAACAAATTGAGCTTATGGAGTAGCTCAATAAGCTAAAAATCATAATTAAGCAATACCTCACCTAAAGGAATGCAAAGACAGCCAAAAGGCAAGTTTTGGGCTTAGAAATAAGCCCACAAATAAGCTCTTCAAGGTCTGAAACTTTGAGGGCTTATACAAGGGCCTATATGCTTTCAAAATTACCAAAGATTAGGCTTTAGAACTCAAGCAAGGTACAGAGAACAAAGGGTCTTAAAATCTCGCCCTTTGCACCAGGGGAGAATTTAAGCTATCTTTAGTAGGCTATTGACAGCTTCTAAAAAGCTGTCAACTAACTCCCTAAAACAATAAAATAAGCACAAACAATGAGTATATCGCACATGGGGCTTGTGCACCAATTTTCAACTCTAAAAATCAATTTTACTTTGTTTACCTTTTGATAGTGAAACAAAGGTGTTTTGGGTTTATTAAAACTGTGACACAAAGTGACTTTGTAGTGAATTTGACCCAAGCAGTCAAAACCCAAAAGTTAAGACAGGATTTTAACACACACAAAGCAACACCTTTTTGATTGCTAAAACTCAAACACACAAGTCGGCATTAACAATAGAGCACTTGTGATGTTTATAAAAACCTAACAGTTTCAAAGAAGGTTCATAACCTTTTGAAAAGCAATTTTTCAACAAAGAAACTTTTAAAAATAGCTTAAATGAGTTTATTAATCTAGACTAAACCTATTTTAATGGCCATAACCCATGCCAAAACCTTTTTGACCCGTTTTTAAACTTATGCCAAACACCCCTTTATCTCAAAACTGTCAAACAAAAGGGAGTTTAAAACCTATTTTTAAGCTAAAACTTTGAAAACTTTTTATCCACTTCTGCTTATTTTGACCTATTTAAACTATTTTAAAACTAAAAATCCTAGCTTATTAAGAAAAATAAGCTAGTTTCTCAGCTAGCTTTTTGCACTAATATGACAATTTAAGTTATAAACTAAGATTGCATAAGTTTAACCTAATGAAAACTGAAAACAGCTAGATATTAAACCTAAACAAACATGTTTGAAAAGAATAAAAGCAAATAAGCTAGTGTCTAAAGCTAAAAATTAAGCTAAATGGAAATTGAGAATTGAAACCTTGGATTTTGTTGTCTCAGAACCAAGGCCACTCTTTCTGAGTGAGTGGCCTAAAAAGCCTGTCCTAATGGCTCCCTAGCCTCTAAACCTGAGCTTAAAAAGCTCAATAAGCTCTTGGGAGCTTATTTCTCCAAATAGCTTCCAAAGTGAATTTCATGTGCTAAAATGACTTTGTTTTGATGTAAATGAATTTAAGTGAGTTAGTTAATAACTTTTAACAATTTTCCAGCTGAATTTAAGCTTATTAACAAGAATAAGCTCAAAAGAGCTTATTGAGAGCTTATTGAGTAAAAACAACTTAACTTTTCATTAAAACTGAGAATTACAATTGCATAAGAGAAATTAACTTAAAAATACTTTAAACTACAATAAAAACGACATAGAAACTTAATTAAAAACTGAAAATAACTTAATTTCACTTGATATTTTGCCACAATGGCTTACAAGGCTTTTATAGCCGAAAATCTACACTAGGTCTTCTTTTTCTCTTTCTTCTTGTTGTGCTTGTTTGTAGACACACAAACACAGGTGTGTTTGTTTTGTGAGAGTGTTCAAAGCTCTAATCTTGGCCCTTCAATCTTCAAAATCAATCTTAGCCGTCGAAATAGGTCTTGGGGGTGTGTGGGATTGCCACCTTGCACTATGTGTTGCTGAAAAGTATAGAGGAGGGGGGAATTGATATCCATGGAGGTGGATGGAAGGTTCACAGGGTAAACATAGTTAAACTAGGATTAAACAGCCAGTGAGTTGTTTTGGGAGGGAAAAACGGCAGCGGGAAGAAGGTGTTATGGGTTATAAACAGAGTGTGTTTTTTGAAGAGTTTGGCAAGAATAAGTCCCTCTAGGTATACTTGATCATAATTGGCACACATGGTCCTTGTGTTATATAACTTGGGTGACTGGAAAACAAGTCCCCAAGATTTATATAACTCCATTGCCAGCATTTTCGTCCTTGGTGGTACAAAGTTAGGGGGTTGGCAGTTTTGCCCCCCACTTGTTACTTTGAGGTAAAATCTATCATCCCTTAGTCATTCTCTTTCCTCTTATCTCTTTATATATAAAGTTTAGGGATTGAACATATTTCAGTCCTGAACTATATTTCTTTGACTTTGGCCTCGGTGTGTTGACTTTTGGTTGACTTTGACTTGACCATTTGACTTTTCCAGTTGACTTTTTGACTTGAGTGACTTCCGCTTCTTTTGATTTGCTTGTTCTTTCCACAGTCATTTCCATTCGAGTTCCCGATTTGTCGTTTTGGCTTTTGCTTTTCCGTCCTTTTCTTGGTCAATCCTTTCCTGCACAATACAAATAGGCAAAACAAGCATAAATTGGCATTTAAGTCCGTTTTTTGGTTATTTTAGCTCGTTTTTAAAGGTAAAAGGTATGTGTACTTAGCCTATACCAGCTATATAAAGGATTATATTTTCATATTCCTACTTTCTTTTTACGAATCCTTTTAACCTGAATTTGAGTAGAAAGTCTGTATTTTTTGATATCTGAGTTCATTACAACGATTGTAACTTCACTTCTTACTCAAAAGTAAGTGAATATATATGTTTTAGTTGTTTTTTGAGTAATTTGGGATTACCGAGTTTGAACTCGGTAAAGATGAGGTTTACCGAGTTTATTGTAAAAAGTGTCTTACTCAGTTTTTGTAGCTTCTGAATAATCTTAGGCTTAGATTTAGTGTAAAAAGTGACTTAAGGCCATAAAATGATCATAGAATGGTTCGGATTGAGTTTTGATTAAACTCGGTACATTACCGAATCTGTTATTTTACCGAATTTACTTCTTTGTGCATAGGTTAATTGTCAAAATCGGTAAGGTCAACTGGTCAAAATCGGTATTCAAAAAAGTCAACACTCGTAAAGGTAATGGTAGAAAAACAAATTTAATATGTTTTGAGGGTTTTGTGAAAGAGTGTTTGTATATGAAGATAAATGAGTATGTTGTCTTCATGTTTGTATTTGGTGTGAATGTCAGTGAAAACTCAAACGATTCAGTTTCAGTAACGAAATCGACTGGCCTCTCAAAATCTGACAAATTAATTTTGGCAAAGAAACAAGTTTTCATAAATTCGATGCTATATCATGAAAGTCGATTCGTAATGGTTTAAGTGGACAAGTCAGTCCGTTTCGACCGTATTTCCTCATTGAACAGGAATTGCGGAGTGAGTGACTTAGGTCCATGATCAATAATTGAATTAGATGTATTTGTATTCATGGTTTAGGCTTCATAATCAAATGCGAAGAATCAAAGTTTTTATAAATAATGTTTAATTTTCAAATCTCAATTGTTTTAAGGGGACTAAGTCATTCCGGCTATGGCCCTTTTCTGCAATGAACAGAATGAGATGGTAGTGACTTAGTGTCCACATCATTGTTAGGTTGTGATACATTTACTGTGTCACATGATTTTTGAAAAATTTCTCAAAATCTATTATTGTGTTAAAAAATACTCATGTCTAAACTAATTTTAAGAATTGAAAGGTTTCTCTGAATTTTTCATAACGGTGTCTTGGTTCAAATCAAAAAGAAAATTTCTTCATCCTTCTTGTAGATGAGTATCATGTCACAAAGAATTTCTGGTGAGGATATTCCTAAAAACAGAAGGAGATAGCAAAATCCTTACCGAAAAAGCAAATCAAAAGTGTTTCGTAAAAGAAATGGCAAGAACAAACACCAAAATGGTAAAATCAAAAGAATAATTCGAATAAAGCGTATGGCAATTGCTACGAAAACGCACGACGAGCACATATTAAACAACTGATCAAAAATATGTTTTCAAAATAATTGGCCCAGAACATATAAAACAAACAGAGAAAAAGACAAAAATGCAAAAAGAATTATTTGTTTCCTAACACCTCATTGTATTCATTCTTATCATCATGGCACAACAACAACAACGCACTGATGTTCATCAGATGAACTGTGTCCTCCGAAACAAAGGCAATATGACCGTATGGATGCAAAGAAGAAGGTTAACTTGGAGAATGTGCAATGTCCATCAGAGAGCAAGATTCTGATGAATATTATTACGAATCATCCGTTACGATTCAGTATTGCAGCTTCATCATATGTACCTTGGATTTATATGGCACGGTTCTGGCATACTTTGAAAGACGACGGATCAAAGCATCGACTCAAGTTCCTGCTGGATAGAAAAGAGCTTACACTTACTCTGGATGACTTCAGAACAATCTTCATCTTCCCGCAAGCAAATGATAACAATCATGCTGTTCGTTTATTGCCACCACCAATCATTCTCTGATATGGATCCCATTTTAAACAAACAAGTGTTGATATTACAATGAACTCAAGACTGTGTCTAATTTCAAGATACCTGGACTTCTACCGCCGAGGCAGACGTATGCAAGATATTCACCAAGTGCTTAACTCCACTGTTTACGGGATTGCGGTCCAACCGGCCGTTGCAGATAATGCAACTGTTATACTGCTTCATTGTCAATAACATCATGTGGATTATGCGGATTTAATGTGGGATGCATATAACTAATTCTCTTCATCATCCTCCACTTTCTGATCCCATAACCCACGATTACAAGATCATCATCAGTCATTATATGACTATCTGTATCCTGACATTTTCAAGACGATGCTCGAGATGCCTTTTTCACAATCTTCAGATGATGAAATTATGAATAATATCTCATTCAGGAAGAAAAAGAACAAGGTTAGGATGCGGATACCACATGGAGATCACAGATGAGATAAGCTACGGAGCAGTATTAAGAAGTTAATGCAGAGGTGTTTGGGCTAGATGTTCCTCTGACTCAGTCACAGCCGACTTAGTCACCCTGGAACGCATCAGGAGCTCTTAATCGCCCCTAGGTCACATAACCCTGCTATGGAGAAAACTGGTCAAGTTGTTCCAAAACGATCAACTGTGATCCGTTTTTTATTACCGTCAAGGCAATCTGCATGACTAACACCACCTGTTCCAGTGCCAACAGCTAAAAAAGCTAATGAGATAATTTTACAAGACATGATTCAAGTAAGTCTTGCTGAGCAAAAGAGTCGTGAAGAACAAGAAGCAAGAGAAAAATGTGGCACTGGTATACAAGCACTTGGCAGCTGAGGAGATTGAGAAGCTGTGAGAGAGTCTGTATAATGTTGATGATAGTTCACGACCCCCTAGGCAAGGATGACACTTCTATCCCGGCACTAGGTTAGAGCCCGAGTAGTGATAAGGGAAAGTCCTGGAGGTGGAGTATGGTTCAGGAAAAAGAGGAAGAGACTACAAAGGACACAGAGGTGGAACCAGATAAAGATACTCCAATGGTAGATGTTACCAATATTGTTATACCTGTAAATGTTGATGATGAAGAAGATGAAATAACTGATGAAGTGTTTGAACTAAGGAGAAGGGCGAAAGGGAAGAATGTAGAGGAGTCTAGGATTTCACCAATTCCCTCACCAACTAGATCACCTAGGAATCTCTCTACTCTTATATCTTCGGATACCGAGAAACTCCAGGAATTGACGGTTACTCATCCTACACCATCATCAGGTTTATTTGCACCAAAGTTAACAAAAACCAATCGTCTTCTATCATTGATCAAGGCAAAACCTAATCGATTCAAAAGATACAAAACTTTCTTTCATGAATTACAGGGACGATATGGTTACTTATTTGCTCATCTCAAGAAAAGGTTCATGCCACAGACATCAAGTGATCAACTTGCTGGTAATCTTCATGATGTCATGATGGAAACGCTACCCTCGTTGGTGACAGAGAAAGTAACGGAGCAAGTTAAGAAGGAAGTTCCTGCGCAAGTTCGAGATCAAGTTTCTGTGTATCTTACGGAAGGGTTGATTCTGGAAAGGAAAATGACTAAAGAAGACGGAAAGCATAATCTCCCAAAGCTAACTTAGGCAAAGAACGTAGGGGCGTATGCAGGCACATATATCATCACAGATTCAAAATGCAATTGCGACGAATCTATTCCTCTACATTAGTTGACAAGATGATGGAAATTGATTATGGACTAGACTCTTAAACTCCTGATATGATGAGATTCCAACTAAGCAAAGTATCACAAGCACAACACGGAGAGATATCTAGACAATTGATGCAGCTTATTGAAGAAGATAGCGGATGTATATGCTAAGGACAAAAGATGTACTTCAGGAGATGGAACATCATATGGCACATTGATCATAATGAATACTTTACTTAGCAAAGTGACAATTGTTTGGGAAAGGAGGAAAGGAAATCTTGTCTCCTCTCCACCTCCACAGAAAGATCACACAATTATTCAAGAGCTGTCCAAAGAGATCCTGAAGCTCCAGCACTATCTCTGATCAATCAAGACCTTTTGTACTTGAAGAAAGGAAATTCAGGACCTGAGAAGATCGTCTTGTCACTTCATAGATTTCCAGCAATTGTCTTTAATGATAATGATATTGAAGAACGAACTTCCAGATGGGTTAATAAGTGTATAAAGAAGTTCAATCATTATGCAAGATATGGTGTTGAAAACTGGAAGAATACTCATGCGAAGATCTCGACATAAGGAGTACAGAAATAACCTGATGACCAAAGGAAGAGATCTATTCAAACTCGAAGATCGTGTCAAGTACATCAAGACACATTCTTCTCTGGGAATTGGGTCATGAACATAAGTTTATCACAGAGATTGTGGCAAGAAGAGCTAATGATTGCATAGTGTCAATAACCGAGCCAGATTACAAGAACCTCAATAAGAATGACATTGAAGACATGTATCTGCTGATCATGAATAACAAGGTACCTGATTATGCTAATACAGGATTGCTATGGTCTCTATCAGTGTTCATCAGGAGTTCAGTGATATGGGAAAGAGTGCACGATTTTCAACTTGGAATCGAAAGCTATCAACAGAAGATTAATCTCACTGCACCAACAATTACATTCCCAGGAATTGAAGAATATGATGTGTTTTCTATTGTCTATGAGCCCGTACATGGAATCATTTACACTAATAGCAAGAAAGAGAAAAGGGTGATGAGACCTTCAGAGATACATAAGTTTTGTGATGCAACACTGAGAAGAACGCTTGAAGGTCTAAAGAGTTATTATAATGATGTCAAGTATGGCTATGTGCAAAAAGAACTCACAAATGATGAAGTTGAGTTTCTTAAGTTGTTTGAAGAAGAGATTGAAGTTCGATTGAATTATCGAGATCAAATGAGAAGATGGGAGATGTACGTGAATGGAAGACCACTTGGACCAAGGAGGGAACGCCCAGAATAATCGACCCTTAGGGGGAGATTGTTAGGTTTATGGAAAAGTGTCGATTATGTGGTTTTATTATATTTTGTTATTAGACTTTATTTTGTTTAGTTTAATATAGCTTGTAATAAGGTTTATTATGCTTTAAGTAAGAAATAGCATAATATCCAAAGTCTAGGGACTAGTATTGTCAAGTTAGGAAAATAAGGAAGGGAAGCCTCCCTCCCATTGCCTATAAATAGCCCTCTAATCTTCATTAGAGGGTGATGCTCTTGTAACTAACTCTCATTTTTCCCTCCATAATAAGATTTGAATTTTCCCTTTACTTGCCCTCATTCTCTCTAATCTTACATGTTGATATAATTGATTCAAGATTCATGTGACCTATCACAAGTGTTTAGGTTTTATGTGTATATATCATGTAAATGTTATGATCTCTATTTATAGTAGAGATCACTCAATCCTAGTCAATGGAATTATAAGTGATTAACGGCCCATTAATCATCACATACTTAGCCTCTATTATAGCAGGGATTAGTGGTCACATGACCAATTAAACATGGTCATTAATGCAGTTATAATTGCCACTTGAATTACTCAATGCCATTACAAGTTAGTTGAATTCATTCCAGCTAAGTCATTCCCTTAGTGTCCTAAACACTTATCAGCTAACTCACTAAAGAGTATACACGCTGAAGGTTCAAACTGAAAATCCCAACTGATGAGTTAACCTAATGAGGATAAGTCCTCTAATGGCTTACTCCCTGATGGTGTCCTTTAGCGTACTACTCAGAGAGTACAAAGCTGAAGCCATTAGACCGATGAATACCATTCAGTTCAAAGTTCAGAGTTGCACTCACTGAACTTCATTAGCAACTTGAATTCCCTTTTACCACTATCAGAGTTAGGGTGTTTAGTGACCTATGGGAGTACACTCCGTACCTCCAGTCTCATTACTCGGTATGAACTGAGCCCTCGAGTGCACTAAATTTTCCAATAATACTCCCCAAATTTTGTTTACTTCCTGTGCATGAAAATTAAACATTAAACAAATCAAGTGCATAAATGAAAATATCCTAAGGATTGAATTTTCATCTTAGTACATTACATGTTCAAATATTCGAGAATCATGGTGTTTTAAGAAATGAACCCTTCAACTCATTTGAATACCTGAAAGATAAGATACACATGAGTTTTCAAACATTAAATGCTTCTGACACTATACAAGCCATGTGTCTATATCTAATTCATAAATGTTGTAAGAGCCAAAAGTCCATTGCTCCCTAAAGCGGCAAGCACATCCTTGGGTTGATTATAAAACATGTGCATCAGTCCACTGAACGTTCAACTTTCCACATTGAATTCAACTCCCAAGTTTCCTCAGAAGGGAGTTGGGTGTCTTAGCATTCAGTGACTAAGTTAGACTTTAAACTCATCCTTTCGACAGACTTCAACACCAAGTCTCTAGCCAATTCCTTCGTCAAGTGATAAGCTAAGTTTTGTTGAGACCTCACAAACTCTATAAATATCGCCCCATTCATGACGAGCTCACGAATCATGCTATGCCTAACTCCTAAATGTCTAGACTTCTCATTGTACATTTGGCTGTAAGCCTTTGCCAATGTAGCAACACTATCATAACGTATAGAAATAGGTGCTATAGGTTTGGACCCACATTGGAATCTTAAGGATCAGGTTCCTCAACCATTTAGCTTCCTTACTAGCAGCTGCTAGAGCCACAAATTCAGATTCCATTATTAAACTAGTGATGCAAGTTTGCTTCTTGGAAGACTAAGAGATTGCACCTCCACTAAGCAGGAATACCCAGCCACTGGTAGACGTATTGCTTCAATATTATTGATCCAGCTTGCATCACTGTATCCTTCTAAGACTAAAGGATAGCTAGTATATGTCAAACTATTATCCATAGTTTCTTCAAATACCTCAGTACCCTCTGAATTGCTTACTAGTGCTGAGTACCAGGATTACTAGTGTGCCTACTCAGTTTACCTATTGCAAAAGCAATATCAGGCCTTGTATAAGTCATGGCATACATCAGGCAGCCAATTACCCTAGAATACTCAAGTTGAGATACAACCTGACCATTATTGAGCATCAGCTTCTCACTTGTATCCATATGAGTACTCACTGGAGTACAATCAAGTAATTAATTTTCCTCAATACCTTCTCAATATAACGAGACTGAGAAATTTCTATTCCATTACTTTCATGTTTAATCTTTATACCAAGGATAATATTAGCCTCCTTATGTCCTTCATGGAGAACCTAGATGATAAGAATTCCTTTGTCAGGTCAACCTGAACTTGGCCAGTGCCAAAGATCAGCATGTCAACAACATATAGACAAATGATGACTCCTTTACCAGATTCATCAAATTTGCTATACACACATTTGTCAGCTTGGTTAAGTAAATAACCACTAGACAAAACCACTTCATCAAACTTTTGATTCCATTGTTTAGGTGTTTGCTTCAACCCATATAAAGACTTAATCAGTTTATACACTTTGTTTTCATTGCCATGCATGATGAAGCCCTCAGGTTGGTTCATATAAACCTCCTTATCCAATTCACCATTCAAGAATGATATCTTTACATCTATCTGATGAATAATTAGATTATGAATTAATGCCAAGGCAATCAACAGCCTTATAGTACTGATACGTGCCATTGGAGCATAAGTATCAAAGTAGTCTATCCTTGTTTTTTGTCTAAAGCCTTGAATGACTAGTCTAGCCTTGAATTTTTCAATAGTTCCATCTACCTTCAGTTTTCTTTTGAAGATCCATTTGCAACCAAGAAGTTTGCAACCTGGAGGTAGATCAGCCAACACCTAAGTGTTGTTCCCCATAATGGAATCCATCTCATCATTAATTGCTTCTTTCCAGAAAGCAACATCCCGAGACTTCATTACTTCATCAAATGTCTTGGGGTCATCCTCAACATTAAACCAATAGGAGTGTTGGTCTAAGACCTCATCTCTTGTTCCTTCAATTAAGTATAATTGAAATTCAAGTCTAAAGTTCTTTGAAGTCCTATTTCTTGTGCTTTTTCTAAGCTTAGGTTCAGGTTGTTGAACCACAACCTCTTCAGTGACCTCTTTAGGGACCACTGAACCACCAATGTCTTCAATTCCATTTATCGAGGACCTCTAACTTGGTCTGGGGACGGATAAGAATCTATTCTCATCAAATATAGCATTCTTTGATTCAATTATTGACTTAATTGAAACTTATTCATTAGGTTCAATAACATGGAACCTAAAAGCCTTGGAATGCTCAGCATATCCAACAAAGATGCATTTAATGCCTCTTTCACCTAAAGTTTTTAGCTTTGGATCAGGGAGTCTGACAACCGCCTTACAACCCTCAACCTGAGTATTTCAGGGATGTAGTTTCTTTTTAGCTAGAAGCTTCATAGGGGTTTTCCTGTTCCTTTTATTGGGAACTATATTTAATAAATAACAAGCTGTTAACATAGCTTCACCCCAGAACCCTTGACTCAGCCCTGAATAGGACAACATGGAATTAACCATTTTTTTTAGTACTCTATTTTTCCTTTTCATAGATGCCATTTTGTTGTGGAGTATAGGGAGCATTCGTTTCATGGATAATACCAAAAGACTGAAAGTACAAAGTATCCATGTACTCACCTCCCATATCAGTCTTGAATCTTTTGATCAAGGACCCTTGTTGCAATTCAACTTCAGTTTTGAACACTTTGAATTTATCTAATGCTTCATCCTTAGTATGTAGTAAATAAACATAGCAAAACCTAGAAGCATCATCAATAAATGACACAAAGTATTTCTTATTCCCTAATGAGGGAGTAGCATGCGAATCACACAAATCACTATGGATGAGCTCCAAAACTTCAGTTTCACGTTGTACATTTTGAAATGGTTTCTTAGTTATTTTGGTCAGCATGCAAGTCTTACACTTTTCAGTGTCCATGTCAAAAGCTAGGATTAACCAATCCTTAGACATATCTTGCATCGTCTTAAAGTGGACATGGCCCAGTCTAGCATGCCATATGATTGAATCATTCAGTTTAGAGGTTGACATAAAGGCTGAACCATATTAAGTTTGAACATTTGATTACACAAATAACCAAAACCAATAAACACACCATGTTTGGATAAAACAAATTTATTAGATTCAATCACTTGTTTATAACCACAATTATTCAAAATACTACTTGAATCCAAATTCTTCCTAATATTATGAACATGCAAAACACTAAACAAGGAAACAATCTTTCCAGAACTAAATCTAAGATCTACACAACCACGTCCATGCACCAGTGCTATTGACATTTCCCATGCGAAGAATAGATCCATCATTCAGTGACTCATAAGTCCTGATAAAACATCTATCTTTACACATGATGTGTCGTTTAGTATAGGTAATTATATTATCAAGTTTTACTTTTATATTTTGCCGACTTTACCTATTAACTAACACTAACGAGCAGTGTACCAGATCGATTGTAGGTTCGTTGGTAAGTAGGGTTTCGATCACTAAGAGTGAGTGTTAATACTTCAATTTACTAGTATTTTTTTATCTAGGTTAGTTCTAATTAGTCCTAATTAAACCTAAACTAATGCAAATAGGGGGGAGGGTTTCAGCCTAAGAGACTGGCATGAGTTTTGGTTTAATCTAAACTAATACGGCAATGAATGAGACAAGTAACACACACAAACATATAAACAAACGATAAAGAAGAGGTCAAGCACTTATGTAAGGAAAACATATTAACCAAGTTTATTCAAATAAGATGTATGAATTATCTATGTGTGCAATGATTGTACTACTTTTGTTAGTGGTATATCATTCCAAAGTTAGGTGGTACTTCTCCCTAGACTTTAGGTTTATATTACGGTTAATACTATCACAATCAACCAAACCCGCATAAAGTTCACACCGTCAATTATAATCTATCTAGGTGACAATATTGAAACCTAGCTCATCGAGGCTTTACCAACTTATGCCTAATTGTTATCTATATATTGGTAGTCTACAATCCACTGAACTACCCAAGGAAACAGAATGTTATTTGTAATCCTAAGTTACCTTAGTCTACCATTCACTTAACCAAAGGTAGCACCAGGATTTTATTTGTAATCTTATTGATCCAGATATATAGATAAGCTGTATGTAGTATCTATCCTGAACTCTATCCTACAGCCCAAATAACGATTAAGTTACAGTGATTTATTTGTAATCGTAGATCCAGTTGAATGATAGATGAAAACATAATCAAGCCATAAATGGGTATGAAGTGATAAACATAATCGACATGCAACGAAAGAGTAAACAATTGACATAAACAAATCAAAACATCAAATAATCATAAACTTGGCTAATACCTACATGTACCAGCTCATAATCTTGGTATCAATACACATTATCATATTCAGAACGATTAAAGTAAAATTCATAAAGAACGATACGCTAACCGAGCGATTATAGCGGAGTATAATGATTACAAGAGTTTTTCTATGGAATTAGTGCACTTGTAGGACCTTCTTGTCTTCTAAAATGGTATGAGAACCGTACTTGGTGGTTCTTGCTCTTTTATTGCACACCAAAAACTGAATGTTAGGTTTTTTATTTATAGGTTCTAAAATTAGGTCGATACGGCGTATTGGAGGGATCCGATACGGCGTATTAGGGGTCTTCAGCATAGGCTCCACGATTATAATATTCAGGAATAATCTTTAACTACCACTCAATATGCCGTATTGAGGTCTTGGGATACGGTGTATCGAGTGTAAACGTGCTTTGTTCTGATAGTTGACCAAAGTTTCATATACGGCGTATATGCTGATATGGATACGACGTATTCCTCAAAGTCATGCAATGGTCTTGAATTCGTCTAAGTCTTCGGATACTGAGTATTTGTCTAGAATGATACGCCGTACTCTTCAGATTCAGTAGTCTTTCTCGAACTTCTTCGTTTATGCTCTAAAACACTTTCTTTTCTCCATCTTTCGCCAATTGCTCGATAATAACTGAAATTCATAAAGATAAGAAATTAAGTATAAAATCTTATATAAAATAATATAAAACGAGCAATATAGATGGAATAAATAATGCTAATAATTAGACGTTATTTGATGTCATCAAATATCCCCCACTCGAATCCTACTTGTCCTTAAGTAGACTTTAGATTAATCTTATGAAAACGTATCCCAAACGAATGTCTAGGATTTTTCCTTTAAGCATTTTTATTCAATTACTAGTGCATAACCAAACACCTCACAAAATAGAAAATGAAATCACTCAATTCTCTCAACTAATCTACATGGTAACATTTAGTAGTTCGCTCAATTACTCGGTCGTAACGAGTATCCTATCATAAGCTTGGCAAGGATACACATTTCCACCACTAAAGCTAAGGAGTAACCAGTCTAAAAAGGTAAATTGGGTGAATATGACAAGGCTTAAGGGTTGATCATTCTTTTTAATCTCTATCAATACCAATATTCCAGAAAAGGAGACAAAATCATAAATGCACGCCCAAATCCATGACCGTGACACTTGTGATTGCTCACTCCCTAAGTTGAATAAGCTAAAGAATAGGATTAAGTAATCTTCACCAATAGTATTACACCAACAAGGGCGACAAAACCACATATACACATTCAAATCCATGAATGAGACATATGCGATTGCTCACTCTCTCATTCGAGTAAACTAAAGGTTAGGATGAAGAATGATATAGGGTAGGGATTAGGCATGGGAAACATATAATTGGTGTAAAATAAAATAATAAAACAGATAGATTAAGTCCAACCAATAAACAATAATGTTGCTAGCTACTTTCCCGACCACAACCTTGAAAAAGACACAAATCACTGACTGACTCACGCTTTGTTTGGTATACACAAATTAGACTCAAAGATGTCTTAATCATCATTCTCAATGATCCATAAAAACAAACCTAGTTAGCATTCCCATAACAACCAACTCTCATTCATCCATAATATAGTACAACAATAGTGGTGATATCTACCACTTGATACAAAAAATACATAGTTGGCTAAATTTGCGACCAACTTTTAATAATTTACAACAATACTTTACATCGTTGGTTTATAACACATACCAACGAATAATCGATTATCTCGTAAAAAATAAAATCGGTTAAGTTTAGACGAACCGATTATCTCACAATCCTCTCCTTTTTTTTCTCTCTTACATTTTTTTGTATTTTTGTATTTTTATTTTTTTTAACAACTAGAAAAAGAATAAAGGTGTAAAATTTCACCACTTCACGATCGTAATAAATCTGGATAATAATTCCATAATGCTCATGTCTCAGAAATAAAAATAATAGTGAAAGTAGTAAACACAAGAAAAATAAAAAAAACTACTTTCACATTCCCAATTGCATTATGAAATTTCCGACCTAACCAAAGATAAGAAATACGCACACAAACACAGGAAGTACACACTTTTACACAAAAGTAACTAGCAACCAACCACAGACTCTAATCTACAGGGTAGGCTAACGTGTAAAGGTGTAACGAAACATATTTTATTGGTGTAAGAAACGAAAGGAATGGCTCAGAAGGTTTTTCTAGGGGTATCTTACTCTAAAAATGAGAGTAACCAAAGGGTTTTGTACAGGAGTTAACTAACCAGTATAGTTAGTTAATATCGCATAACATTTGTAAACGATGTAGGCTTTTTGGTATAATCCTAAAAAGTTACCAATCTGGACAAGTCACTCCAATTATAAAAATAATACTCATTACGGTGGTCTCGAATAGTATACCAAGCCAAGTTCTAAAGTTTACTACAATCACCGGCACACTCATAAATTTGTGGAATTTTTGGTAAAATGGGAGAAACGGTATAGGCTTAATCCACACAATATGGAAATAAGGGTTATGTGTGCGGGTTATGCAACTAATAATCTTACAAAAACATGCTAATTTTTTTTAATTTAAGCATAAATTAGGCATATTTTTGTGAAAATAAGGACAAGTAGCGTTCGAATTCTCCTCCCCTCACTTAAGATATACAATGCCCACGTTGTATAAGTTTAACATGAAAAACAGAAAATATAAAGAATTATAACGAAAACTCCCTTAGGATTTGCTCGGTATGATCCTTCATGATGAAATTATGAGCAACTATGTGTGTTGTGTTATGAAAAGCGTTTGAATACCAGCATGCACAACACACATAAGATTCCAGATTATATGCATATCACCACTTTCTTTATTCACGTTTAGTACTTCTATGTCTTAATATAAATAAAATCACAACAATTGTATCTTGAAATAAACGCCGGTTATAATAATAAAATAAAAATGATAACAGTACAGGATAGTCAGTATGCCGTATCTATGGTGGTGGATACGCCGTATTGAAACCTGTAAGAAAAATAACCAATACGGGTCAGAGGTCAAATACGCCGTATTCAGAGTCCTGAATACGCTGTATTTACAAGTCTGACAATAATATTTTAAATGTACTAAAAATTAAAAAGATAATGTGTCCAGGGTATTCAATACGCCGTATCCATTGGGTTGGATACGCCGTACGACATACTGGACAGACAGACTCGATACAAATATTGAAATAACATTCTGGATTGTCTCCCAGCAAGCACTTTTGTTTATTGAAGAGTCTTTAAGTTAGACTCCCTTCAGCTCTACGTTGTCTTCGGGCATGCTCACGTGTCCATGTGTGAGCCATTCGACCGTCATCTCATACGCGAGTTCATGAATAACTTCTAACATTTTTGGATATTAACACAACATTGACGGAAATGAAAATTCCTGGAATATCCACACCATAAATATTCGCTGAACTTACTGCTAGCATAACTCCATTAACCTATCTTTCAAGAGAAAATCAAACTAGTCATATCATAACCATGATATATCAAAAGAATAATATGTAATATATCCAAATACATCACCGCATAAATAAAGTCTTGATAATAAACTGTTCATAAGAAGCAAAATCATAAAATGTCTAACTGCCAAGGTGATCATGTATCAGGCTGGGGCTGGGTCTGCTAAGCTAAGGTACTAGCACCATCGGTCCTCTGTTTGACCTTGTGTCGCTCAAACTGTAAATGTGTGTCAGGTGCTATCCTACCATCAAACCTCTCATACCTCATGCCCCTACTCTGCATAAGCTTAGCAATCCTATCCACCATCCAAGCTGAGTACCTGGCATGCTCGCTCATCAACCCCTCTAACATCTGATGCTGCTACCCGAGGCCCTGACTTATCTACTGCACCTCATCCTCAACTCTCTGTAACCTCTGTGCAATAGTCCTAAGAGCTGCAACAGCCGCCTGAGGCATCTGTGGTGCCTGCTAAGGTGCCAGACCCGGCTGATCATCCTTCTAACCTATAGGAGCATCCTGAGGAAGCTCAGGATCAATTTGGGCATATGTACCCGCAGCTCCAATCTGCTACCTCGGAAGACCCTTAGCAACCCAGCTGACTGTATCACGAACTCTCTAACATATCCTTAGCTTGACCAGCTCCTCGGGATTAATATTGGGTAAATCTTGAACCTTAACAGTCAGACCCTGAAGGCTCTGCTTAGTAATCACCCCAAAGTGTATACCCAACTGTGCAATAAAGTGACCACCTGACATCTGACCTCCTGCCCTTCTCCCCCAAGCATACCTAAATAAATACTGTGCAAGAAAATAGGGGACATTCACCACTGTCCCTTCATCTATGTTGCGAAGAAAGAAAAGGTCAGTCGTCGTCACCTTCTCAGGTGACTGATCTCTGCCGGAAATAGTGAAAGCAATCAACGATGAAACAACCTCCTCAAAGGCTCATAAGACGGGGGAGGACCCAAGAAGTCACAATCGGAAGCAATCCTAGCTCAATAGTCAACCAAATCTGCCTTAGTGACAATCCTCCTCAAACCAGCCTCCTAGTAGGCTCTAAACCCCTCAGTCTGTATCTCCTCCTCTGTGTGCAAACCCATAACAGAAATAAACTGCCTCATACCCAATTGCCGTCTAAGTCCTCCTAACTAAAACTAAAGAGTATATGCAGTGTCTAGATCAAGAACAGTCTCTCTAAACTGAAACGTACTAAAAAACTCCAATATAACCTCCCTGGCCAATGGTCCACAAATACCTAACAGCTCCTTCCTTATAGAAGACATAAACAGATCCTCACCATCAACACCCCTGTGCTCCATCCTCAACCTCTCAGTCATATCCATCTCGGTATCCCCCTCATTAATCTAATTCAACCTATCAAAATCTAAAACCTTTATCTGGTGTATCTTCCGGTAGTAAATGTTAGCCAACCGGGTCTCAAACTCCTGCTTTTCCTCCTTAGGATACCCCTGGATGTCAAACCTAAGCCACTCATGTCTCTGATCCCTAGGAGGTAATGCCATATCATACTTTGTAGTTTCCCAATTATACACTTGATTGTTCCTAAGAGCTTTCTCGGTTTCATACTAAACATATTCTTCCATAGTAATACAACTTGGGGTCGAAGAGAATGCCAAAATATACATATAAATTTTTAACAAGATTTATTAGCATCCCCTCGTTAAAATAATTCCAAATCATGATATTAATACTTAATTCTTTGATAAAAGTTTCAGTTGTGAAAAATTTACTAATTGTATCATGACTTGTTTCCAAAGCATAATTGACACATGTGCATAGGTATCAACGTCGATATTTATTATACTACATAACGGTTAGATAAATATATCCCCCGAAGACTGATTGATACCTATTTTATCTTCATCATTGTCCTTATCCAAATTTAAATCATCGACATAAACTATATAATAGGAAAATAGATCTTTATCAATACTCAAGATTGGTTTAATATTTCTTTTTTAGAAAATGATTCTTTAGAGCTTATTCTTTCTGACATAAAATTTGTATCTTCATATCTTGTTCGGACAATGAAGTTTTAAAGTTTCCCAATCGACCATGTCTGAGGAAACCTTAGCGTGGGTTCGTATGAGAAATATAATTCTAATTTTAATGCATCATCATAAACTATAGTTGTTTTGTTTCAAAAAATCTGAGGCAGTTAATGTCTACAGTATCAAGACACCGGCTGATCTTACCATATTAGCAGTTTCCTAGTTATACACTTGATTGTTTCTAAGAGCTTTCACAGTTTTATACTGAACATATTCTTCCATAGTAATACATGAGTTGTCCATTTCTTGTAATAAATTGGCTAGGAACACAAAGTAACAAACTGATAAAAACTAAACAATCACAAATGTGGAAAAACAAACAAAAACACAAAACAATTAAAACACATGATAACAAACTAATAAAAACTAAACAAAAAACACAAAATCTAATCTAAAATACCAATAAACAAGTATTAAACAAATTTCACTCCCCAGCAGCGGCACAAAAACTTGATGTGTCGTTTAGTATAGGTAATTATATTATCAAGTTTTACTATTTATATTTTGCCAACTTTACCTATTAACTAACATTAACGGGCAGTGTACCCGATCAATTGTAGGTTCGTTGGTAAGTAAGGTGTCGATCACTAAGAGTGAGCATTAATACTTTAATTACTAGTATTCTAGTTAACTATGTTAGTCCAAATTAATCCTAATTAAACATAAACTAACGCAAAGAGGGGAGGTTTCAGCCTGAGAGAATGGCACAAGTTTTAGTTTAATCTAAACTAATAAAGCGATAAATAAGACACTTAACACACACAAGCAGATAAACAAACGATAAAGAAGTGGTCAAGCACTTATGTAAGGAAAACGTATTAACCAAGTTTATTAAAATAAAACGCATGAAATGTCTATGTGTGTAATGATTGTACTACTTTCTTGGTGGTATATCATTACAAAGCTAGGTGGTACTTCTCCCTAAAGTCTAGGTTTATATAACGGTTAATCCTGTCATAATTAACCAAACCCGCATAAGCTTACCACCGAAGATGTAATCAAATCTAGGTGACAATATTGAAACCTAGCTCATCGAGGCTTTAACCAACCTTATGCCCAATATTTTAACTATATACTGTGTCTACAATCTGAGCTGAACTACCCAAGGAAACAGAATGCTATTTGTAATCCTAAATTACCCTTAGTCTATATTCATTTAACCAAAGGTAGAACCAGGATTTTATTTGTAGTCCTAGTGATCCAGATATATAGATATGGTGTATGTAGTATCTATCCCAGAATCTACTCCACAGCCAAAAATAAACGATTATGTTTACAAACGCTATTAATTTGTTAATCCAGATCCATTAAATGATAGATGAAAACATAATCGAAACATAAATGGGTATGAAGTGATAAACATAATCAACATGCAACGAAAGAGTAAACAATCGATATAAACAAATCAAAACATTATATTATCATAAACTTGGCTAATACCTACAGGTATTAGCCCATAATCATTGTATCAATACACATTATCATATTCATTACGATTAAAGTAAAGTTAAATAAGAAAACGATACGCTAACCGAACGAAAATTATGGAGTATAAAGATTACAAGAGTTTTCTTATGGAATTAATGCACTTGTTGGACCTTCTTATCTTCTAAAATCATCCGAGAATTGTACTTGGTGGTTAAAAGCTTGATGAAAACCAAATGCTAGGTTCTCTATTTATAAGTTCTGAAATCTAGTTGATACGGCGTATTGGAGAGATCTGATACGGCGTATCGAGGGTACTTGGTGTGGGCTCCACGATTACTATATTCTGGAATTATCTTTAACCGCCACCCAATACGGTGTATTGGCACATTTGGATACGGCGTATTGGCTCTTCTTCGCTTATTCTGAAAGTTGACCAAAGTTTCGTATACGGCGTATCTGCTGATGTGGATACGGCGTATTCTTCAAAGTCGGGCAATGGTTTTGAATTCGTCTAAGTCTTGGGGTACGGAGTATCTGTCTAGAATGATACGTCGTATTCTTTAGATTTAGTAGACTTTTTTGAACTTCTTTGTTTATGCTTCAAAACGCATTCTTTTCTCTAACTTTCGCCAATTGCTCGATAAATGAAATTAATAAAGATAAGTAATTAAGTATCAAATCTTATATAAAATAATATAAAAGGAGCAATAAAGACGCGATAAATGATGCCAATAATGTGACGTTATTTGATGTCATCAGTGGACATCTAATAGAGGAGACAAGAATGACACGTGGTGTACTCTTCTTGGTTCTACAAGGTACATGGAATGTTACATGCACGATATCACGTACCAATGTGATATTCACACCATTGTGTCTATACATTCGTTAGCCTGGGCATTACTCGCCCCAGCAACATCTCCTTCGCTTGATGCGATTTCTTCTTCAATATTTTAGACAGTCTCGACCCTCATGTCGGGCCACCTTCAACATCGGTTGTCTTCTGAACCTCCTATTCATCATCACAAATTTGGTACACAATAATCATCATAATAACATTAAAGGGCGCAGGTGAAGTTGACGAATGGTTAGATTTCTCACCCGTTGTAACACCACTACTTCCATCAGCCCCATTACCAAGAGGAATGACAAGTTTAGGTTTAGACGCCATGGTAACACTCTCGTCATCAGAATCCATAAGCGAGGAAAGAACGTCCATCATTGTAAAGTAAACAAGGGCTTATGGCTAGTTCATCTACAATAACTCGCTTAAGGCATAAGAACACGAATATAGAGTCAGATTCCCACCCCGATCACCTTGGTAAAGCACACTAATCATCCCAGCCCCCTACCACTCACTTAAGTTGTCCTGCACAAACACACCTTTCGTAATGGGCCTACCATACACTTCTAGAGCACTCGGACGAGCTAACATGGTTTGCCCATCATCAGGAGGAACATGTGGCGGGTCCTCTAAGTCAGGCC
This sequence comes from Tanacetum coccineum, assembly GCA_026074375.1. Taxonomy (NCBI): domain Eukaryota; kingdom Viridiplantae; phylum Streptophyta; class Magnoliopsida; order Asterales; family Asteraceae; genus Tanacetum; species Tanacetum coccineum. The sequence goes on along the minus strand of BQNB010001895.1, from coordinate 63,422 downwards.
TCACCCTATTACCACACCAAAGATATCTTCCAAAAAGGTCTTACAGACGTCTATTCATACCTCATTCTTATGTCACTCAGATAACCCTTTTGTAGATCCAACCACAAAAATGGACCAATATGAGCCATGCTTTCGATGACAGAAAAATATTTGAAAAATTGTCGGATAAAAGTTTAATGTATTTGAATATCCAAAAAATTGTATCCAAATATTTGAATTTTGAAAAACCTATATTTGAGTTCCGAAAGTGACAATCTGTTGGTAGAAATATTACGATATGTAAATTCTTACAACCAATCTCAATCATGTTTTGGTGATGACAAACATGTACTATCTCCGTCCCAAAATAAGTGTCCAATTTGCCTTTTTAGAGTCAAACTGGTTCAACTTTGACCATACGTATCTTTGTGTGTGTTATATAATACTTGATGCAGAATATATGAATTGATTGGGTTTTAAGTGTATTTTTTGTTGGTATAATTTTAATCAAATATTATATAACACACACACAAATATTTAAGGTCAAAGTTGAACCAGTTTGACTCTGAAAAGTCAACATGGACACTTATTTTGGGACGTAGGGAGTAATTTATAACACATAACGTAAAGTGCTTAAGTTACTTGTGATCACAAATCATCAATGCATTCATACGACAACATCTCTCGACGTCTCAAGACTGCTTCAACGAAGTTTGCACCCGACGTAAATCACTTAAGGTATGAATAAATAAATGCTTAATTTATTTTATGATCAAAGAAATTTTTATTCAACCTCACATTTTTTTAAAAATGTTACAAACATTTTTATAACTTTTACAAAATATTTTTTTACATTTAAATGAAATGTTTTATTCAAAATAAATATTTTGAATTCAAATTTTCTACCTAAAAACGGCTAGAAATGTTCCAGAAAACACCTCCCCTGAAAAAGACCAAAAAAAGGAGCGTCCAGGCCTGGGCGGCCTCCTTAATTATAAGGGCGGCCCCCTTAGTGATAAGGGGGCCGACACATGAATTAAGGGGGCCGGCCAGAAAAAAAACGCTCCCCAACTTGCCTATAAATACTAGACTATTCCCCACTGATTTATACACCTTTTGCATTCATTCTTTTATGTCTAAAATCTTTTATAATTCACCATACAATCCCTTTTTATCATTTAATCTTAAGCTTTTTGTTTTCCAAGTGGATTCAAGCTTATCTCCAATGTAATATAAGAACTTCTCGTTATCATCAAGATACTAAGTGAATTAGTTAGTTAGTGCATTCGTTTACATGTCTTACATTCATAATGCATAGATCTTAGTCCATGGTATCCAAACTTATGTAATATTTAGATCGTAGTGAGCAAGGTGTGTATAAGTTGTTACATCTGTGTGATCAAAAGAAAGTATAGTTAAATCGTGTGATCCGATAGAAAGAAGAGTTAGAATTGTAGCGATCGTTTAAGTGTCTAAGGTTGTAGTAAAAGTGAAGTTGTGTCGTGAAGTGAAGTTGTGCGGTTAGTATTTTAGTCCTCAAAATACATAAGTTGTGATAGATTAGTTCTAGCTATGATTAGAACTTGACATTTAGCTAGTGTCAGAAATCGGTGTAAGCTTAGTTGTGTATGGTTTTCTCCGCCTAAAGGGAGCTTGTTGACTAGTGAAGTAACTCTCGAGTTGGGTACTCGGGGAGTGGAGTAAGGCGAAGAGGTGCTTCGTGACCGACCATCTATAAAATCATCGCCGTCCATTTGTCTCTTTCTTTTTTTTTCACTTTTACATCTTTAATAACCTTAATCGTCCTTACATTTATTTTGCATTAGATTTATATGTAGGTTTGATTGTTGCTTAAATTGTTTGGATGATGAATTTGTCAAGGATAGAAGTTTACATATGATTGTGTTTTATAATTGCTATGACATGTTCTAGCGGATAAAATATATTATTCACACAACATCATATAACATCTAACATAGATTGGATAATTTGAATACTGAATATTTTAAATTTTTAAATGGGAAACTATTCCACACCACGTCGACTCTTGACCTTTCCACAATAGTATCAAGTAGCCAACGGTCACTTAAATTTTCAAAAAAATGTGTTTTTCAAAATGGAACACGATCCCTATATCACATTACCCAGAAAGGTAAAATATGAAAAGTGTTTTGTTCTTAAAACTTGTATTAGTTTTGTTGTTAAATACACTTAGTATACTAGCTCGAAGTTAAAATGATGCTTAAAATAAGTGTTTTATGTTCGGTATCAAACTCAGTAAGTTCTACATCTTTCCGCTAAGTCACTAAATGATTTTGTACAAAAAAATATGACTTTGTGTGTCAGATGGGCGGCCCTCTTATCTCCCTAGGCGGCCCCCTTATCAATTAGGGGGCCTCCTATATGATTCGGCAGATTTTCATAAACTTTGAAAAATCATATAAAATCAACCGTAAGTCCGTAGAAGTCGTGCCACCCATCATTTTAAAGATAATTGAGTCTACTTTCATATAAAAATACTTCCAAGTATTTATTTCAAACTTAAGTAAGTCAAAAAGGCAAAATACTACTTATTGTCCAAAACATTGAGTCTTTAAACGTAAAACTGATTATATCTTTACCCTTCAGGAGTCGGACATTTATCAGTCAGTTATACTTTGAAAATTATGTAATTAACTTGGAGGGGGGGGGGGGGGGGGGGGGGGGGGGAAAAATATTAAACTTGGTTTTTGAAATGAAGAGGAAAGTATTTTATTTTCAAATAAAACCAAACTATGTATACATTGTTGTATCTAATACAAAAAAACAACGACAAGTACTTTTATGTGTTATGCTAAATGATTACGTGTGTTTCTTTGTGTATTAATTTTGATAGATATTATTAAGTGATCATTACTATTCTTAATTGAGCTACTTATGTTCCATGTACGCTGTTTGTATGCTACTAGTTTTTCGGAGTATCTAATTGGAAGTACGATATATCTTTTGCGTTAAGTTACAAAATTGTTTGTAGGCAAAGATGGCATATTTACAATGTTACATAACATCTTGTAAATCATTTTGAGTATAGTAACCTATTCAGGATTGAAAGTTCAATAGTGTGTTAAGTATGTTGTAAATTAATGTCATAAAATCACACGTTAAAACTCGTAACCAAAATATTTCCAACAAAATGTCTTTGCTTTGTTTGACATGGGTTGGTCAAACAAAAAAAAAGATTGCATTAATACATTAGTCATTAAGTAAAAAATGCTTGTGCTTGCATTGTTCTAACACACACACATAATAATATATTTTTTAACATATAGTATTTTACAAAAGATGTGTGTTGTATAAAAATGGTTAGGAAAATCATTTATAAAATGTCAAAAACTATGCATATTATACATAACAACAAATAGTGTTTCACAGAAGTAAAATTTACGACAATCCTGAAATAAGAAATTAACTTATCCTTATTCATCAACCTGACCCTACAACTAGTCTTAGGATTGATGGAACACACTATTAAAATATTTATTTATTTTCTTTTAAATGAGTGTTTGTGAGGGTCAAGAAAGATCTCGATCATATATCGATTTATTATTCAAATTATGATTGATATATTTATCGAATCTAATTGACAAGTTTTTGAGTATGGACATGAAATTGGATTCTTATTTGTTTAGTTTCAAGACTATATCACTATATATATAACAAAAGATATTATCTTGGATCTACATACTCAATCACACTTGATTGATATGAAAATGATTACATCATTTTCTAGATGAAAAATAAGCATCAATCATAACTCACACTTGTGTTAATGATGCCATATTGAGTCTACATGTCCAATGATTGTGTTTCAAATATTATACTAATATGTTTAATACATTTATAAAATACATAATGAATTAGGATTGACGACTTGGATGTTTCATCCGAAATATTCAAGCAATTTACATTGCAATGCAATTGGTAAATGTGTCATTTCCGAAAAACCAAACACGAGCAAACTAACAACATATGTAACTGATCATACAACAAAAAAAAGCACAACTCAAAACTAAATCATCACTTTTAACTATAACTCTCAAATAAGAATAAATATTCTTGTTTATTCACCTAGGAAACATGAAGTTTGGAAACATAGTTTAACAGAATTATGGACTTATCGTATTAAACGAATTGATAAAAATAATATATACATATGCATTTTATTTTCTTGTAGCATAAATGGCTGTGTTACAAGAAAATACACTTCATATAATATTAAAAAAAATAATTATTATAATTGAAAAATAACCTATCACAATATGTGTCAATGCATAAACAAGTAAAAATATATTTATTCAAATACTTATTGAATTATGGTATACAACACTGATAAGAATAATAATTTTAGAAAATCATATTTGTTTAAAAAATAAAATATGTCTCTTTTCAATCATTTATCATTTAAAGAATCACACAACTCCCAATAAGATAAATAATTATGACGAGATTCATTCACAAGAACATGCAATGGAGCATTCCTTAAAACACTCTCTAGTATAACTCAGATTGTTTTATTGTCACAAATAAGCACAACTCTTTTATGCTTTTAAAAAAATCAAACAAACACATAAATATCACATGTGACAATTACACATGTAAGATGACTGAATATAAGACATCCATCAAGTCAAGCAATATGTAATCAAAACCAAACAACCTATAGATCTTGAAGAAAAGATTAAAACATTATGCGAACCAGAATTAAAGCATGTCAGTTGAGTCATGTTAGGCCCTCTATGAAAGGATCAAACAAATTTTATCTTTGCTACAACATCAATATGCAAATATAGAAAATTCTATTTTGTCACTAACATGAAAATGAACTACTTGGAGAATCACTGTCATTAGAAATTCAATTTGACCTAAACGATTTAATTGCTTCCATGAGTGAGAGTTTGGGTTCACGGTAATATAACCCGTAAAAAATGGTCGTGTTTTGCTTGAATTGAGCATCACTAGTGATAGTCTCATATTCATTCTCTAATTGGATTAAATGGCCATTCCTAAACATGCCTAATGATAGTCTACATCGATAGACTTTGTATCTCATTAGGAGTGCACACTAAGCATGTAAAGTTTAGGTTCCTTCTTAGTCAATCTAGACATAATGCACCTCACATATGTGCTTTAAAGTTTCAAGATGATAACTTGCTTCCATGTAATGCAATTATATGCTTTCATGTTTATCTTAATGCTCAATGTTTATTTGCTTAACTATTGAATGCATGTCTGTTGTAAAAGCGTTTGCCTTTTTCTAGCAATTTAGATAAAATATTCCTTAGTTTATCTAAATAACACATGCTCCTAAGTGCTAAATGCTAACATGTTTTACATGATGATTGCATTTAAAATTATCACGTTTTGTATGCGTCATTTTACATGACTTACGTGTTAATTGTGCACCTACACTATGTTAGTTTAATGTATGACAATTAATATTTAAATGTCATATAGTCTTACACATTAATCTTGTTGATTATTGTGTTGATGCATGCTTAGATAAACTTGCATGATTATATCTATATATCTTATGCATCTAGGTATATATATATATATATATATACATTTTCTCACACTATAATATTTTCCTTCGCGTCCGCGTCACAAATCTAAAAAGTCAAAAGAGTCGTAGAATGGTCTTAAATCTCCTTGAGTCTTCATTCACACCTTCCCTTAATCATCATCTCCCTTTCTTCCAAATCATCCACTCTTTCGTCAAGAAAAGGTTAGATACTAATCTAACGCTCCTCCAAGTAGGTTTGACAACTTGAATATTTCATCCGAAATATTCAAGTATCTTTAACTTGCAATCACAAATGTTAAAGGTCATATCCGAAAATTCCTATTCAAGCCGTTTAACAACATAAGTTAAAACGCTCTTTTTTCTATTTGACGAAAACATTATTTCTCTTCAATGAAAGCATTATTTCTCTTCAACAAAATATTCTTTCTCTTCGACGAAAACACTCTATCTCTTCGACGAAACATTCTTTCTATTTGACGAAAACTTTCTTTCTTTTTGACGAAAACATTCTTTCTGTTCTACGAAACATTCGTTCTCTTCGACGAAAACATTCTTTCTCTTCGAAGTAAACATTCTTTCTCTTTTATGAAAACACTCTTTATCTTTCGATCACACCTCTTCCTTCTCACTCAACCACGCCTCTACAACCATAGAGATGGCTAATCTCTTTCCTCTACTATTTCCGCTACCACCTTTAAGATAACCTTATACCTCGTCATATGATTGTTTTATGAACATTCACAATACTCGAGAAGACCACCATCCATCTTGACATTGTCAAGCTCGTCGTCTCTATCTTTGTTTGTTTTCTTTATTATTATTACTATTATTATTATTATTATTATTATTATTTTTGCGTACGAAACATACCGATGATACGTCACCATTTCCTTCGGGACAATGTCCAAAAGGAAACATCTCCATCTAAAAGGTTGCATCTGAAGATAACATCGTCGACATTCTTTATTTACCCCTCAAGCGTGAATCGCTAGATTATCTTCGTCAAGGTTTAGGAATGATGGAACACATTCTATAAATCGTTCTCCTCTTTTCTTCTAGTTTCGATTCTAGCCCGTGTTCTATTTCGTGTCATGACAACTTAACAACTTCATTCGAAGTACTTTAAGTATTTTTAATTAGCGAAATGCAAATTAAAATGTCACTCCTTTTACAAAATTCGTCAGGCCCTAAACTCCTCTCATGTTGGCGGTTCGACGGCCCCCAGATCTATTCTGGCGGCCCCCAGATATATCTGGGACCGCCGGCAGCAGGCTTGAGATATCTGTCATTTCTTTTCAAATCATTAAACAAACACACCCTCTCTCTTTTTTGCTGCTAAGAGCTGACGTCTTTCCTACACCCAAACCTATGCCCAATATCTCTCTATAGATCAATGGGTCATCCTCACATCCTAACACTCACAAGCACCATTGCTTATGTTGTTAATAGTCAAGTGAATTTCATAATGAAATGCGTCTCATTCTCAAATACAGTCCTTATAATCGTCATACTCACAAATCTCCTCACATCTTGGTCCTCACTTCTCGTAAACCTCTTTTCTCACCATCTCGCATACGTCTTGTCTCAAATTCATAGACGATTCTTCTCACTTATAAACGTTCCTTTTCACTTCTAATGAGTCTCCCCATCTTTAATGTTTCTTCTCACTTCTGTACGTTTCTTCTCTCTTCTAATAGTCTTGTTACTATTAGAATTCCTCTTATATCCCTTGACAACATAATTCTTTTCATCGAAATATTAAGTAATTTGTGAAATGCAAATGTCACTCTCACAAATTTCACTATTTGAAAGTAAGAAACATAAAGAAGATATTTAAATCATTAAGTGTTATTGAGGTCACCACATGTGAATTCTCTCATTATTATTCCACCATGATAGAACTACCACCTCATTTTCACACTCACTTGTTCCACAACATTGCCAACCAACAAAACACAAAACAACCTTAAATTCCCATCATCCACCCTTTGGATCTTGATAGCATCATATGCACAACAATTGATATGCAAATGATTATATCAATCTCTTCCTATCAACCACTCTCAACACGTTCCTTCTTTAGTATCGCTCATCCTTTCCCACTTTTCGGCTCTATGGAATCATTTTCATTCACATCCAAGAGCACATCGTCTCCATCCTCGTCTTATTTTTCTTTTTATTATTTTGAAGTATATATATATATATATATATATATATATATATATATATATATATATATATATATATATATATATATATATATATATATTTGTGTGTGTGTGTATTGACATATTTTGCCAAGATATTAAGTGTCATTCGTCTACTTTTAAAAAGGTCATTCTTATAATATTTTTGTGTCAATCAATAAACGAATCCAATTCTCGTTTATCAAAAGTCGGTCTAATCTTTCTCCGTAAACATACGTCTTGAATCTTTTAATTAATAACATTTTAGATTTTTTTTTTTTTTAAAAATATCCCATGTGTCTAGCTTCTAACTTTCTTTCAAAAGTGTCATACTTTAGAATAATAAAACCTAGAAGTGCATGTCTAGTTCCCCGCTAATGTTTTGCTATATATATACGTGCACTTGTCTACTAACTTTGTTTTGTAGCACAACAATATCTTGATTCCTTGGTTCCCCAAACAAGGGGGAGCATACACTGAGGGGGAGCATGCACCGAGGGGGAGCACTTGCAAGCGCTTTACTCATTTAAATTGCATCAAACTTCTTGAGCATCAATGGTAATTTATTTGATCCATGGATCCGTTAAAGTCAATATACAAGGAATGATATAATCATAGGGACGTAATGACCAAGGGGGAGCTAGGAGATATGTGGTTAAATAGCATGGATTTGGTTAAACCATGATAATAGAAGACTTCACTGGGATGATGCAAGCTCACCTTTTTAGGAAGAAACAATCGAGGTTTGTCAAATACAATGAAGGGCTCATTCGTACTCCAAATACTTCATCTTTTCCACTTTAAAATCACCCTCAACCTTAAGGTCCTCTTCTAACCTCAACTAATATACTGATTACACCTTTTTTTCAACCTTCCTTCTCATTTCTACACAACCTCGTCAAATTATCCAAAACAACAAAACCACGCTCAACCTATATCCTTATGTGTGTTCTCATTCCTCCAACCAATATACTTGGATCACCTACCTTTTCCTCATTCCTTCAACCTATACACTCGAAGTACCTACCCTCTTGTCTTGCCTACTTCTCACCTCCTCAGATGACCTATTCTAAACGATCCTAGGAACACATAAAACCACCTTCACCTTTATTCTTACATCTTCTCCTCATACCTCAAACCAATATACTCGGAGCACATATCTTCTTCTCAAACCTCCAACCGATATGCTCCAACCATAATCCACACTATACCTTTTTGCTTTGACAAAAGGGATTAGGATGGTAAACGATTAACTTTTAAACTATATTATATGCTATAGTTTACATAGTTTGTCATCATAAAAAAGGGGGAGATTGTTAGTGCAAATATTACGATATTTAATCTATACGATTTCTTTATGTTTTTATGATGACAAACATATAACTTGTAATACATAACATAAGTATGCAAGTTACTCGCAATCACAAATCATCAATGTAAATCACACCGACATTTGTTTGCACCCGATGTAAAAAACATAAGGAAGTACAAACAAATTAAAACTTGTAGGATAGAAAAAAAAATATTTTTTTCTTAACCATTACATTTCTACAAATGTATTATTCACAAAAAAAAATAAAAACAAAATACTTTTATAATAAACAGAAATGTTTTATTTTAAATATAAAATTTGAAATATGTTTTCCCGCCCAGAAATAGCAGATTCCACACCAGAGACCTTTCTCATAAAAACGACAAAAAAAGGGAGCGGAGTTCTAGGTGGCGGCCCCCTTATAGGCCCTGGTGGGCCCTATATATAAGGGACCGTCGGACCTGCCGTGCCAGACTGTCAACTTTGTATGCTCCAATAAAAGTGGTCCATCTCCAACTGATTTCATAACCTTTTGCTCGATTTTCTTTCCAGTTCTTTCTCTCCTCTAGATCTCAATTAAAATCTCTCAAAACCTATGATCATTTACACTTTGTTTAATCTTGTTTTAAAAGTGTCCAATCTTTCTATCCTTTCCTCTTTTCCTCAAGTGCAAGAGAAAACTTCGGTCATCTTCAAGATCTGAAGTTATGTAGTACTTAGTTAGTCATTTATAACATTTATTACATATAACACGAGTCCAATGTCTTCAATCTTAGTAGTATGAAGATCCAAATGATGTGTATATTTAGATGGGGTTGATTGTGGGTTGGTTAATTTATTTTTTTAGCCCTTAAAAATACTTGTTGAGTGGTAGATTTGGTTCTATCTAAAATAGGACTCGACATAGCTTAGTTTCGAAACTATTGTAACGACGAGGTTTAATTTGTTTATGCCATAAAACACAGGTTTGTTTATTGGGCCAATAAAACATAACGGTTTGGTCGTACCCTAAGAAGACCCGACATCTAGCTAGAGTGTCCAGAAAATAATATAAGCATTGTGTAAAAGGTTTTCTCCGCCGAAAGGGAGCTTATTGATTATGTGATGTAACTCGCGGTTGGATACTCGAGGAGTAGATTAGGGGCGAAGAGGATCTTCATGACCGCACCACAAATAAATCATCGGTGTCAGTTTCCATTTATTACTTTCACTTTACTTATGTCTTACATTTATCGCTTACTTTTTACACTGCATTATGTTATATTGTTTTTGCCATGTTGTTTATGTTGTGTTAGTCATGGTTTTGTAGCTCTTTGTAGTAAACATTGTGAGTGTGGATATTTTGATAGAATATGCACTAGTTATTTTAAATTCATTATCGACACTTCTCATATTGCGTCAAACTTGATTGGTGATTTGATACAAATGATCAAGTCCGAAAACCTCTTCTGGAGGCGGTCCCTTTAAATAGGGCGGCCCTAGATGTACTAGGCGGCCCCCATATATTTATGGGACCGCCGATAGTGAGTCTTGTAAAAATTAATATAAAAGATTTAAAGTTTTTAAAAGGAAACGTATTCACCCCCCCCCCCTCTACGGTTTCCACAAAGACGTTGTAAATAGTCGTGTTTTTGTCATGATAACGGTCGGGAAATAAGTGTCTAGCAACTTGTATCTTAAGTCTTAATCTTTTTGTTTCTTTATTTTTATTTAACAACAATTTATTTCCCTTTTTCCTAATAATTAGCCATTGGTCTACGACTTTTGGTGAAAGTTAGAAGGTTCCTACCATATATCATTCTTCATCCTAACCGTTAGTTTAATTCGAATTGGGATGTGATCGAACACTCATGTTTATCCCGGTGATTCGGGTGTGTATTATGCTTCAGCTGCCTTGTTGGAGTGGTACTTCTGGTGAAAGATTGTAGAATGATCAACCGTACGCCTTTCCTTACAAAAACCTATATTTACCTTTATAAACTTGTTACTCCTTGGCTTTAGTGGTGGAGATGTGTATCCTTGCCAAGCTTACGATAGAATACTCGTCATGACTGAGCAATTGAGCGAATTAGTTACATGCTACCACATATTAGTTGAGTGATTTAAGTGTTTGCATCTTCTTATTTCGTGAGGTGTTTGGTTGTGTACTTGTAATAGATCGAATAAGTGCTTTAACAGAAAATATCCTTAGGGATAAATTTTTATAAACTTTTAAAGGCTACTTGAAGACAAGTAGGATTTAAGTGGGGGGATATTTGATGACATCAAATAACATCTATTTTATAGCATCATTTATCCCATGATATTAACCCATTTTGTATAGTTATTGCAAAGAATTGTTACTTAATCGTTTATATTTGAGAATTACAGTAATTATGGAGTAATTGGTGAAAGATAGCAAAAGGCGCGCATTCTGGAGCTTAAATGAAGATATTTTGAAGATTACTATTCTGAAGACCAATACGTCGTATCCATCAAGGACGGCGTATCCGTGCCTGGACTCACCAAAGACCACAGAGGAATTAAGATCAATACGCCATATCCATAAGACTTAATACGCCGTATTCAAGATATGAAATCAATATAATATTCTGGAAGATATCAAACGTGGTCCCTACTCCAAGAAATCCCTAATACGCCGTATCCAATACTTGGATACGCCGTATCCAACCGACTTCCAGACCTTATAAATAGAAAACTCAAAAATGAGTTTTAGGTGTGCTAAATCATATTCTCGATACCTAAACCACAAAAGTTGATTTTCAGAGGAGAAAAAGAGCAGAAGAGGTCGAGCAACGTATTCAATTCCATAGAAGACAACGTGTAATTCCATATACTTTAGTAATCGTTTAATTTTGGTATCATTCGTTAACTCGGTTAGTTTACCTTGGCTAAATAATTACTCTGGTATTTATTATGACGTTTGAAGGCTAATACCTTCAGGTATTAGCTATTATTATGAAGATCTGAATGTTTGGTATTTATTTATATCAATTTCTTGATTTATAGTTGAATGCTTGTTTATGTTTATCAATGTATACTTGTTTACGTGCTTTTGTATGCGACCTATCATTCAACTGGATCTAGTAAAGCGGACCAAGTGGATCTAGAGTCTAGGATAGCTCTCCATATAGTAATTTATACATCTAAGATAATAGTATACCGAAAAGTTGTCCTATGCTCTAAGTCTGTGTCCAAGGAATATGCTTCAGGCTTAACAGTTAATTGGATATTGCAAATGGTTTATTGTATCTGTTTACTAGCATGTGACCTAGATAAATTCAACAATTAACGTTCTGATTCCATTGGAATAGTTTTAACAAGTGGACTTAAATAGATTTCCAGTAAGCGGTAAGTGTTAAAGTCTTCTATGACTAGGTTTAAAAAGATCGCCTATTGCTTAATCCCTAAGAATACATTATAAATCAGCAAATAAGATACTTTATGCGGATGCTTTAAATTGTGACCAGAATTAATGTGTCTAGGTCTTAGATGATGTAACACCTAAGTCTTAAGAATGATTATGTCCAACTTGAGATAAGAAAATCATTGCACTTATAAACAAACTAAAAGTTCTAATGGATTAAATAATGGTGATAATACAGTTTCTTATATAGGTTGACCGAATCTTTTATCTTTGTCTATTAGCTGTGTGGTAAACAGTGTCCTTGAATTGATCGTAGACACCAACTCAAACCGTGCAAGTCTCTTAGGCAATTAAATTAGATTTAGAGACTGACGTAGTTTAACATAGGTTTAGAGTAGAAATAACATATACTAATAAACCAGAATATTAATTAAATTGATAGAGTTAACCTCGCTTCAAGTGTTTGACACCCTACATACCACGAAACTACTATCGATCGGGTACACTACCCGTTAAAGTGTTGTTTTTGGTTGAGTCGGCAAAATATAAATTTAAAACTTGAATCATCTTAAATATACCATACAATGACAGGACATCAGGCCATATACATTAGTGTGTATAAGTCCTAATAGGTCCTTTTCTCTTTCCAATTGATGTGGAAAAGGCTTGCGTTCCATCTTTCCAAATATACAAGACTTATATTTCTCAAGGGATTCATCGTGAGTGGATTGTAAGATCCCATCACGCTGAAGCTTGTCCATGCGTTTCTTGTTTATGTATCTAAGGCGACAATGCCATAGATAAGAAGAGTCCAAATAATATTTTACTCTTTTGTTGCTAACATTAAAAGTAGAACTAACATTTGGATAAAGATTATGCATATTTATTTCATAAATGCCTTCATGTAGAATTGCATTAAAATAAAATACATTATCTTTCGAAATAGAAATACCATAATTCATAAATGTATGAATATAACCGTTTTCAACCAAACAAGAAATTGAAACAACATCCCTAGTAACAGTAGGTGCGAAATGGCAATAATCTAATACAATTATTAAACCACTAGGAATAATTAAATCAAAACTTCTAATTTCTTCAACGGTTGTACGTATTCCATTGCCTATATACAGACTTAAAGCTCCATGTTTCAACTTCTTGCTTCTTCTAAGACCCTGTAAGGTATTATAGATATGAGTACCATAACCCGTATCATATACCCAAGTCTTACTTGGAAAAGCATGGAGTTCTATAGTGAAGATACCTGAAGTACTAGCCATGCTAGCCTCCTTCCTCTTCTTCAACTCAGCTTGGTAGGACGGACAGTTCCTCCTCCAATGACCCACCTCCTTGCAGTGGTGACAGATAGAGTCCTTTGCCAGATTATCTCTCTTAGGCGGCGGTGGGATCTTGGGCTTGGGAGCATAAGCAAGCATATTATTTCCCTTGTCCTTACCCTTCGCCCTTCGCGGTTTCCTTTTGTCCTTCTGGATCTTACCCTCTTGTATAGCTAATATAGCAGGAGTTTCAGCCTTCTTTGGAATACCTTTCTCATGGAGTTTCAGCATAGCATGCAATTCAGCTATCGTCTTCCCCATGCTATGCATGTTGTAGTTCTGTACAAACTGATCATAGTCCTTGTTGAGAGAATTCAAAATAAGACTCACACCAAGTTCATTTGCCATTGCATAGCCTAGGCGTTCTAAAGTGTCCAAGTAGCTCTTCATCTTCAAGAGATAGGAGCTTATTGACTGACCTTCCTCTTGTTTACAAGCGTAGACTGCTTTAACTGTTTCAAACAGTTCCTGTTTTTCCTGCTCTTCGAACATAGTTTTCAGTTCTTGGATCATATCATATGCCTTGTATTTTTCCAGTACTCTCTGAAGAACAGGAGACATACTACCAAGCATAAGATATGCCACCTCATTTTGCGCATCATTTAATACTTCATATGTATCCCGCACTACTTGAGGTGCATCAGGTAAAGGAAGAGGGAGTTGTTCTAAATAAGCTAGTTTCCTCTCAGACCTAAGAACAATTCTTAAGTTTCAGTACCAATTCGTAAAGTTTGGTCCGGTAAGCTTATCCTACAGGAGAATCGACCTGATAGTCGTATTGTTTATGTTTTGGGCATTAGCAGCCATCTACAAAATAATCACTAGAAAATATTAGTATTTTCGATAATAATCTCTTATAAAATTAACTACTCATGTTTATACATAAATAAATAAATATTTTTATTAAGAGTCTAAGATCTAACTTTGACATTGTACCATTAATGCAGTTGATCTACTAGAAATGGTATAACTCAAAAAGGTAATCAGCGTCTGATAATTGCCAACATGTGCAACTCTTAGCCAGTATGGGGCACAAGGCATCATAATCCAGAATTACAATGTCAAGTATCATGTTTAACCCAATCTATTGCTATCGGGTAGAAGTTCTGAATGACATACTCAATTTAAGTCGTCCAATACAAAATCAGTAATTTTACAGTCTTAGGTCTGACCATACGATTGTTATATTACATTGTTTGTAAAATTTACCTAAAATTGTTTTAGAGTAAAAATTACAACTCAAGTGATTTTATACTTGGATTGCAATTGACTTATTTTTTGGGTAGTTATTTGATAAAATAATGTTATCAAAAATTGTGTATAAGGAATCATGCATACAACCGTATGACACTAGTTCTTTTAAAACATTTCCATTTTTGTTTGTTTTAAAAATCTTTCTATAAATCCCTCAATTTTATAAATTTTCATGCCATTTATAAAATCAAGGTCGCCATTTATATTATTTTATACAATATTCTAAGTATAAGTGATCTTACTACGGATAAGGATAATTCCCCATGGGAAAAAATCAAACCCTAGTAACGATTAACGACATACTTAAAATACTGTTAAAATCGTTTATGTAAATTTTGTGTATTCTTGCATGTTCCGTCGTGGGTTCCTTTGCGGAAACCACTAAACCCCTGTGTTATAGAACGTTTGCAAGAAAATTAAAAAAAATCACGTATATAGTTCATGATTTCGCAAAGTGTATGTATCAATAAACACACAATAAGCATCATATACTTTTAGTCCATATTAATTTTGAAAATCATTTTTGATAATTATAAAACGCCATAAATATAAAACATGCAAAACATATTAAGCAAAATTAATCATACTAAACTAGAATCAGTTACGCAATTAATTCAACAAAGAGTCTTCCCTAATATTGCAATTAAATAATTCACATAACAAATTCTCATGCATATATATATATATATATATATATATATATATATATATATATATATATATATATATATATATATATATATAAGCTTCATAAACCATGGGTCACATGCATGTAATCCATGGTTGAAAATTTATAACAGGATAAATAAGCAACACATATTTATAGCAAATCTAAAACGCAAATAAAACAAATAAGCATTTTAGATAATAACATGTAAAATATATCCCTATATATTATTATCTTATTTATGTGACCAATTTTTAAGCAAGATTATTTCTATAAGTAATTCTTAAAATAAATTTTCACATAAATGGCAACAATTACACATATATAGGCGCCGAATTTTACATAATATTTACATTTTTTATATAAGTACTACGCTATATGATTTGGCTCCTGATGCCACTGTTGGATTTGGTTAATCATTAACCCTAATATTACAAGAATATTCTACGAGCTACGCAGCGGATCTAATTCATATAGCATAAATAATTAACTCATAAAAACGTAAATAAGGAAACATACCGATAGCAATCAAGCTAGTAAAGAACACAAGCTTCTTTGAGTACACGCACATGTGTAATAGACCTGCTTACCGAAAACTACTCCAAGTTACTAAAGTAAGTAACCTCCACGTGGTTCATATACTACACGTCAAGCAGTATCACCCGAATGCTAGTTCTTGACCAACGAATATGTGAACACAAGAAAACAAAACCAGAAAAAGTTGTCTACTTAGGGTTGGGGTTGTGAGGCACTCGTGAAACCGAGAAGCGTATGGAACAAACTTGATCCTAAATCCATTAAGTGTATCTTTGTAGGTTACCCAAAGGAAACAATGGGTTACTACTTTTACTATCCACCCGAGAAAAAGATATTTGTTGATCGAAATGCTGAGTTCTTTGAGGATAACCTCATAGTACAAGAAGCAAGTAGGAGTCGTGGACTTTTCAAAATGAGTGGGAATGACCAAGGACTTGTATTAATTCAAGAGGAAGATACACAACCTTCTAAAAATACTAGCGAAGAACATAATGAGGTCGTGCCCAAGGAGGTCGAGCCCCAAAATGTTAAAGTTCCTATTTGAAGATCCGTAAGGATACCTCAAGCACCAAATAGATATGGTTTATATGTTGATGTTGATGAGTATGAATTAGGGGATCTTAATGAACCTCCTAATTATAAAGCTGCATTATCAGATCCTGAATATGATAAATAGCTTGAAGCTATGAATACGGAAATACAATCCATGAAAGATAATCAAGTCTGGATTCTAGTTGAGCTTCCTCCTAATGGTCGAACTGTTAGGAGTAAATAGCTTTTCAAGAAGAAGACTGACATGGATGGCAATGTACACACCTTTAAAGCTCGTCTGGTAGCAAAAGGCTATACCCAAACCTACGGTGTAGATTATGGGGAAACCTTCTCTCCTGTTGCAGACATTGGAGCTATAAGGATTCTTTTAGCCATAGCAGCGTTCTATGACTATGAAATTTCGCAAATGGATGTAAAAACAGCCTTTTAAACGGTCACCTAAGCGAGGACGTATATATGGTGCAACCGGAAGGGTTTGTGGATCTGAAACATCCTAACAAAGTATGTAAACTTCAACATTCCATTTATGGATTGAAGCAAGCATCTAGAAGTTGGAATAAAGGGTTTGATGAGGAAATCAAGAAGATTGGTTTTACTCAAAATCCTGATGAGCTATATGTATATCTCAAAGCTAGTGGGGGTAGTGTTGCATTCCTAGTCTTGTATGTCGATGACATATTACTCATGGGAAATAGCATTACAATGCTCCAAGAAGTTAAATCTTGGCTTTGTAATTGTTTTTCTATGAAAGACTTAGGAGAAGCAGCATACATCCTTAAAATCAAGATCATACATGATAGATCTAAGCGGTTAATTGCTCTTAGTCAAAGTGTTTATCTAGAGAAAATCCTAAAGAAATTTAGGATGGAAAACTCCAAGAAGGGTTATACTCCAATGATGGAAAAGCCTGACTATAGAAAGTCTCAAGGTGCTAAAACACCTAGTGAGGGATAGCGTATGCAAAGAGTTTCTTATGCTTCGGCTATAGATTCAATCATGTATGCGGTTAGATGTACTAGACCTGATGTTTCCTTTGCGCAAAATTTGTGTAGTCGTTTTCAGAAAAATCCTAGTGAGATTCACTAGACTGTTGTGAAAACTATTCTTAAGTATTTGAGGAATACTAAAGATATGGTTCTTGTGTATGGGGCAAAACCTAAAGCTGAGCTGAAAGTATCATGTTATGTTGATGCAAGTTTTCAGACTGATAAGGACGATACCAAATCTCAAACGGGGTATGTGTTCATACTTAATGGTGGAGCCGTAGATTGGAAGAGTGCCAAGCAAAGCACTACTGCTATGTCTTGTATAGAAGCCGAGTACATTGCTACTGCTGAAGCATCAATGGAAGCTGTCTGGATGAGGAAATTTATTGATAGACTTGACGATGTCGTGCCATCGAATAAAAGACCTATGGAGATGCTATGTGACAATAAACCTGCAATAGCAAGGCGTTGATCCCAGAATCTTAAAGGGAGCCAGATATTTTCAAAGGAAATATCACTACATTTGTGAAGTAATTCAAGAACGTGAGATTGTCCTTAAGAAAGTTCACATAGATGACAACGTATCTGATCCGTTCACAAAATCAATGTTGTTCAATAAGCATTTTAAACATGCTATGGCAATTGAGATTGTTGCTGCTAGTAGTCTCATGTAAATTTGTGATATGTTAGTTAGTATTTGGATAATGGGATGTTAAACGATTGTTATTTCTTTTGAATGAATTAATATACGTGGTATTTTATTTTCATTTTTATAATAATTGTGTCCTATATTTGCATGTTTAAATCCTCGAATGTTTTATTTAGCATTCTAAAGCTTTATCCATTACCAGTTAATAATATGGGAATATTGTTAAGACAAGGTAAGTGTGAGTGTTTGGTTGTATTCTGGAGAATAAGCAAACATGATTCTGCCAACTTCACATGTTATTCAATGAGGTTGAATATTGAATACCTCACCTGTGTTAATCACTTTATGGATCAGCGTCATTAGGTGCATTACACATATGGTGAAAGTTATGTTTATATTTAAACTTGAGATGCAAGCGGGTTTTGCATGTATGGATAGCATTTTCTTGACTATAGTCTAACGCTATACTATAAAAGGGTAGTTATAACGACTATTTTTAGAAATGTTTAAAAGTACATGACAGACACTTGTAGTCAAAATAAGATTTGTTCCTCCACTTAAGTGATAGTAAGATACTTACTGGGCCCCTCGTTAGGTTGATCAAATATTTGCATGGTCGTGCCAAAATTGTAGTTAAGATGATTCTTTTTACATTTGGTGATCTGAATCAATACAGATGCGAGAAATAGATCCTTAAATTATGGAATGACTATTGATCCATATCCATGTTTAACATGTATTTGAAACAAAGTGATAGGGCTAACTGAATCCATAGAAGGCTGAGTTGTTTCCTATAAACTGCAAACTCATGTATTTTTTGGAGCATTGATGATGTTGCTAGACTATTTGTCAATGTTAGTATGTTATATAATATGAATGAGACATTCGTAATAAATATAATAAATCATATAGAATCAATGGATTCGTGGTAAAATCCCTGTATGATGTATTTTAGTACAATTTTTGACTGATATAGGGATCAAATGGTATAGTTCATTTGTTGGTAGCTTGGAGGATTAAAAGCATGACTCTTGCTTTCCAATTGGCTGTTTTTGCATTAATTGCTACTTCATCCATCTTATTGATTGGCGTACCCGTTGTATTTGCTTCTCCTGATGGTTGGTCAAGTAACAAAAATGTTGTATTTTCAGGTACATCGTTATGGCTTGGATTAGTCTTTCTGGTGGGTATCCTTAATTCTCTCATCTCTTGAACCTATTGTCCTAGATCCAAAACCAAAATGACCCTCTGAATTATTCTTGGTTGTGAGACACATTCACATTCAATATAAGTCCCAAAAATCCAAATAAATATAAGAAAAAAAAAATGAAAAATTAGAAGGGGGTCAAACTTCTTGTTCTTGAAAAAAAAATGAATATAAAATTCAAATTAATAAAAAATTAGGGCTCAATCTGAAGAGAGTCTCCGGCCCAGCACTGCACAAATATGCTCCAGACATATATATATATATCATATATGTGTGGACATATTGTGTATTATGGACATATTGTGTATCAAGAACAAAAGAAAAAGCGGATATAGTCGAATGGTAAAATTTCTCTTTGCCAAGGAGAAGACGCGGGTTCGATTCCCGCTATCCGCCCAAAATGAAGTCATTATTGAATAAAATAAAATGTAAAATGATAAAAGATTTGGTATAGTTAGCCATCATAGTGTAGTGAGTCTACACTTCCCCTTTTTGCCTTCTACCCCAAAAGGAAAATAATTACTAATTACTAGAGTAAAACATCAATTTTTTTTTTTGACAAAAAGTATTGCGGAGACAGGATTTGAACCTGTGACCTCAAGGTTATGAGCCTTGCGAGCTACCAAACTGCTCTACCCCGCGCCGAAGAGAAGAACTGAAAACTAATAGATACGCAAGGATTGAATGGGCCCCTCTACCATATCTGTACAAATAGAATAGCCTATTTATACAGAATGGTAAAGGGGCCGTCTATGATCATCAATCATAGAAATGAAATAAAGAGATATTTTAATCCTTACCAACTCGATCTTGTCGCCCCTGGCAACAAACATGCATGAACCATTTCACGAAGTATGTGTCCGGATAGTCCAAAGTCTCGATAGTTAGCTCTTGGCCTTCCGGTTGAAAAACAACGTCGATGAAGGCGTGTAGGTGCACTATTCCGCGGTGGGGATTGCAACTTTCCATAAATTTCCCATTTGTCACTCAACGATCGAACTTTGCTTATTTCTTCTTTTGAGGATCGTCGAATCAAATGATATTTCTGTTCCAATTTTTGCCTCTTCTTTTCCCTCTGAATCAAACTTTTTTTTGCCATACTCGTTAAGTTCCTATTAGTATCCATGATACAAGTCGGATCCTAGATGGAGAAATATAAGATAAGAAGGTGGATCTCTTCTTCATCGAAAGAAATGAGATTATCGCGGATACAAAACATTCAATTAAAAAAATTAACCAAATTTCCCTGATGTAGAGGCAATCAAGAAAGCTGCATAAGTAAATATATAACCTACAGAAAAGTGGGCTAATCCAACCAACCTTGCT